>SKCR01040798.1:0-61589 GCA_019454045.1 Zanthoxylum bungeanum
CTGTATCCCCACTGTTTAACCTAGGGTATGGAAAGTGTCTACCCATATAGTCAAAGGTATAATGTTGATAGTGTCATGAATCATGCTAACCCAAGAATCTCACATGATTCTTTCGTTGCGGCCACAGTCTCAAGTACTGATCACACATATCAACTCGTGAACTGGAATACTACTCTTATAAGAAAATATTATCCGAGAGAGTGGCGATTCTCTGTTGTATCTTTACAAACTTCATGTGTTTCAACAAATGACCCAATCATACCCTTATTACCGGATCTTTTGAACCGGGGAAGGAGAATGTCAAAGTCATTTGATCCATACATAAGATTGTAAAGACCTCAAGTCTAAGGACTAGTCATACAATCGATATATGAAAGTTCTCACAGACACATGGAATAAACACTCTATGTAAAAACATTCGGTGGTCAGTTCGATGGACACAAGCAACTCATGCATCCTTGTGATACACCAAGCGGACGGATCTCCACTAATAGCCTATGAGATCGGCTACCCCACTTAAGGGTGGATCATATCATCATGCTAGTCTCTCCGCTTTGTGAACACCCAGATTATTCACAAAACTATGACTAGGAACGTTTGAGAGTAATGATTCTCATAAGGCGTGGAAGCCATCATCTTATTACTCCAAGGGCTTTATTACAGTGTTTGATGATTCATATAATTTATGTAAGACACGTATAATAAAGATTGCCATTTTATTAATTATTGAAAATATTGCAAATACATGTACATATAGCTAATCCACAAGTTGGGTATAGGGCATATCCCTAACACAAGCTTCTCATCAACAGTCTAGTACTTTCCATCTCAAAGCTTCAATAAACAGATTTGAAATTAACAAATATGTGAACAAAATGATATAATCTCACGCGCTTACGTGTTTGCACTCGAATACGTATCACTCCACTCCACTCGTGTTTGCACACAATATAATGTGAATATGACTTACCAAAGAAGCACATAATAATATGTAATCTTCAAGCTAGCATAAACAACAAGAAACCTATATAGGGCAAAGAGAGTAACACGAGTAAGAATTAGAAAATATGTAAACTCAATTCAAAGAAAACCCAAAGCTATAATACTTGGAATATAGAAATCACAAACTAGCACAACAAACAAACAAGCATTCAAACAATTGCGAGCGTATGCAAATTCGGATGGAAATTTGGTGCCTCAATAGAAATTTTGATGAATTACCCTTCTCGGACGCCCAAATGATAAAATAGAACCAACCAAATTCAACCAAGTGTTTATCGATTTAGAGTCTATTATGGGACCGGTATGGTTCCTTTCTAGTTCCAATAGCTATAATTAACTCATAGGTTAACTGGTATGGATACCAGTTGTTGTGATATTTTATATCGTACAGCAAGTGTACGGTGTCAAGTTTTAGTATAAATGAGTTTAGAGTGTCGAACCCACATGGATTGCGTTAACTCGCACTAAATACCACAATTGATAATCCTAACTTTATTTAGAAAATAAATAATAAAGATTTAAATAAATAAATATAAAAATAATTATATAGGATGGACTAATATGATAGAGATTATAGATCCTAATTTCACCTAGTTGTCGCCTATGTATTTGTCTTGCCAATTAATCCTTGTTCAGTTATAATATTTATAAGTCAAGATTCCGAAAATATCCACTCCCTCTCTCGAGCTTCAGTGAAAAGATCATCAACTATAGACTTCGATATCTCTATAAAAATCTAGTAGTTAACAACTCATTATAGTTTGTGATTTTATATTAACGACTTCAAAGGAACTTATATATTCTCTCGAACTCTATAAAATTCCTAGGTTATATATTCTAGATCTATTCAAAATCTCCTCTCTCGAGCGATAGATTCTAAACATATATCATCATATTTGTGGCCAGCAAACACAAAGCATTAAACTCAAAAGAATATAAATAACTCAATAAAACTTCATAACAAAATTGACAAACAATTACAACGTTCAAGCATCAGTTACATCATTCTCCAAAATTAAGGAGTTTAGTTCATGACTTAAAGATAAAAACAATGAAAACAAAGCCATGAATCTAATGGAAATATTTTAGAGTTATAAGAAAGACACAAGAAGATAAAACCTGAATTGAATCTCTTCTTCTTCAGACGTCACTGCTTTCGTCTCCTCTTGTCGCTATTCAATCACTCTCATTGGATCTCTAAAAATATATATTTTGGTGTTTTTTGCTATGAATTAGCCCTCCCCTTGAGTCTTGGACGAACTAATGTATTTATAGTAGAGCATTGGGTGTCATTGAACATGTTAAAAACCATAATTTGTAACGCGTGTGTTTGTCCCGCAGCGCCGTGACGCCGTGGCTTGGGCGCCGCGACCCCAAACCCTCGAGATTTAGTATGGGGTGCGTGATCTGCTTGCAGGTGCTGCAACAAGTAGTCTTTGGCGCCGCGGTGCCAGTGATAAGTTCTTCACTGGTGCTGCGCCTCGAGTCATGTGCTCCCTTGCGCGTTCGATGCTTCCGAAAGTTCCTAAAACACTGGTATTTACTCCATTATTGATGTTTTAATGCTTCATACAATTAGGGCATAAAAGAAACTAAAAATATATTAAATGACTCGAAACATAACAAAATAGTAGGCTAAGGATGTCGGAATAAGTAGGTATAAACTGCACTTATCAAACACCCCCAAACTTAAGATTTTGTTAATCCCGAGCAAAAGACAAAATAAAAACTAAATACAAATTAACAAATAAAATTACTAAATTAATTAAGCCACTTTCGTAGGGATCACGATTGCATTTAGCGTATGCACTAAGCCTTTAAACCCTTAGGCGGCCCTAGTGGACGAGTTATAGTCTCGTGAGGGCTTACAACGACGACACCCACAAACGTCATTCACACACAATCATGCAAAAATATAAAAATAACAAAAGCATAGTCCCGATAGTTACGCATAAAATTATCCTCAAAGAAAGCTTATAAATGAAATTAGAGAACCTTCAAAGTACGCAATGCGACTCAAATCCAAATTTTTGAGTAAATCATCTAAGCTAGACTCACAGTGTGTGTGTGTAAAAGTTCATTCACTGCTTGATTCCTAAGTAAGCCAACTTAATGATTTTGTTTAAAAATTGAGATCGATGGGTCAAACCAACCTAGATATCTCAATTATGCTCTGTAATTGCCTTATTTGTACTATATGCTATGATTTTATTTTCTTCTTTTTCTATTTTTTTTTTGCATTCTTTTCTCTTTTTTTTACACACCTACCCTTTAAGATAGCATTTCTCCTTATGGTGGTCCTAACACTCGCCCATAGGTAGCTTCACGTTTATCGGTTATAGGTGGTTTTTTTTTCTTATCATACCATACATCATAATAATAGTATATTGAGATAGATATCTATGCAAACGGTCATTCATCGGCAAATAATTTCTTCAACTAGTCACTTTGTCAACTACTTAAGTTCTTACTGCTAAAAACTGTTATTAAGTGCTTACGAGTCTAACCTAGATCATCTACTTAAGGCATTAGATAAAAATCAATTGGGACTTATCGTTTCTAAAATTCATTAATAGCAATCAGAATTCATCATTAGACTTATGTTTTACTATCAAAGACATAAAAATAAAATTAATTAATTTTTTTAAAAAAAAAAATTACAGGAATACGTGCACACACCCCCAAACTTAAAACTTGCATTGTCCTCAATGAAAGATAAATATAAAGAAACTAGAGTAAGGAACAACACTACCGTGTATGGAGTTGATCAGGCTCTTGCTGGTTAGAATTTTATTGCGCGGGCGTTGTGTGTTTCGTGCTACCTTCATAAATAACATGCAAATTAATAAATAGCACACAATAAACTAAAATAAATAAACAAAAATAAACAAGATGCAAATACATGGGTTGCCTCCCCGCTAGCGCTAAGTTTAACGTCTTCAGCCAGACGTAACCACCCAAATGGTCATGGTGGCTTAAATGTAGTGAACCGGGTAATCTCATCTGCTTTCTTCTTTGGTATCCACCGGTTTTATGACATGAAAAAGACAGCTTGGCAGGCTGTGGCAGTTTATCCATAGATAGTCCCCCATGATATGTAGATTGTCCCTCAGTTGGAAATTCTGGACTGCACATTCGGAAAAATTGGCTCGGCCTCATTTTTAACCATCCAGGGATCATCTCCAAGTGAGCAGTGACCTTTCTTTTCCTCTTTTTGCGGCGTTTTGGGAGTGGTTTCAGGTTTAGCTATGGAGAATTTTCTTTTATGCATGGTTGCACTATGCTCGTAGGTTGCTGAAATACTGATTAACCCTACGTGTTTACAACACCCTTCTCAACTATATCTACCATGTGACATTCTGCATCATCTTGAGGACTCAGCATGGTTTTGAAAGCACTGAAGGTGACTTCTTTATATTTACTGCATAAATCTTGAGAGGTGTCTTTAATCTCTTTTTCGCTCCTAAGGGTTATGACTTGACATTGCTCTTTGCGGTTGACTTCAGTATTACTATGAAACACCCATTTCTGTTGATTGGCCACGGAAGAAACAAGCAGCCCAATTTGCGCTTCTAAAGATTTCAATGTTGCCCCCATATTACCAATATGTGTTTCAATGTTATCTAGCCTTGACTCATTCTTCTCAAACCTCTCCGAAGCTGTAGATACAAATATTCTCATGAGGTCTTCTAAGGAAGGTTTATGCTCATCTCTTGGATAGTTGAAGCAATGAGGAGTTTGCAAGATGTTCTCCATATTAGCATATGAAAAATTCAGATGATAATAATTAGGCATATGACTGCCTCTATAGTTTTTGAAATTCTGATTGTTCATATATTGTGCTTGTTCAAATCCTGCTTCTCTGTTGGGTAAAAGCATTCCATTAGCATAAACATCTCCAATAAACGGTTGGCTCATTTGATTTTTCAATACTTCTAGATGAGTCGTGAGGGACGATACTTGAGCTATCAGTGCACCAATAGGATCTGCCATTGCTTCTTTTCCAACTCTCCTCGTACGAAAGAAAGAAAAAAATTATATAACACAATAAAAAAAATTATATATATATATATAATAAAATAAATAAATAAAAAATAAATAAAATCTAAATTAAAGCTAAGATTACTTGGTAATAATATTAATGTGAATTAAACAAACTCTCCCCGGCAACGGCGCCAAAAACTTGTTGTGATATTTTATATCGTACCGCAAGTGTACGTTGTCAAGTTTTAGTATAAATAAGTTTAGAGTGTCGAACTCGCATGGATTGCATTAACTCGCACTAAATACCACAATTGATAATCCTAACTTTATTTAGAAAACAAATAATAAAGATTTAAATAAATAAATATAAAAATAATTATATATGAGGGACTAATATGATAGAGATTATAGATCCTGATTTCACCTAGCTGTCGCCTATGTATTTGTCATGCCAATTAATCCTTGTTCAGTTATATTATTTATAAGTCAAGATTCAGAAAATATCCACTCCATCTCGCAAGCATCAGTGAAAATATCATCAACTATAGACTTCGATATCTCTATAAGAATCTAGTAGTTAACAACTCATTACGCTTTGGGATTCTATAAAATTCCTAGGTTATGTTCTCTAGATCTATTTAATCCCCTCTCTTGAGTGATAGATTCTAAACATATATCATCATATTTGTGGCCAGCAAACACAAAGCATTAAACTCAAAAGAATATAAATAACTTAATAAAACTTCATAACAAAATTGACAAATAATTACAAGGTTCAAGCATCAGTTACATCATTCTCCAAAATTAAGGAGTTTAGTTCATGACTTAAAGATAAAAACAATGAAAACAAAGTCATGAATCTAATGGAAATCATTAGAGTTATAAGAAAGACAGAAGAAGATAAAACCCGAATTGAATCTCTTCCTCTTCGGACGTCACCGCCTTCGTCTCCTCTTGTCGCTCTTCAATCCTTCTCATTGGATCTCTAAAAATATGTATTTTGGTGTTTTGTACTATGTATTAGCCCTCCCCTTGAGTCTTGGACGAACTAATGTATTTATAGTAGAGCCTTCGGTGTCATTGAACATGTTAAAAACCCTAATTTGGAACGCGTGTGTTTGTCCCGCAGCGCCGCGAAGTTTGGGCTTGGGCACCGCAGCGCCAAACCCTCGGGATTTAGTATGGGTGCGTGATCTGCTTGTAGGCGATGCGGCGCCTGCTATTTGGTGCCGCGACGCCAGTGATAAGTTCTTCACTGGTGCTGCGCCTCGCGTCCTGTGCTCTCGTGCGCGTCCGATGCTTCCGAAAGTTCCCAAAACAGTCGTATTTACTCCATTATTGATGTTTTAATGCTTCCTACAATTAGGACATAAAAGAAACTAAAAATACATTAAATGACTCGAAACATAACAAAATAGTAGGCTAAGGATGTCGGAATAAATAGGTATAAACCGTACTTATCACCAGTATGTAGGCCGGTATGGATTAGCCTGGTTACAGTAGTTATGCTTTGGAATAAGTGGACCGATATGGAGTCCGATTTAAGATTGGTATGAAACTAGCCTGGTTCCAGTAGTTATGTATTCCCCTGGTAGACCGATATAAAGGCCGGTATGGAGACCTGTCTGGTTCTTTCGGGTTCCAGAAGTTTTTTCAAGAGGATTTTCACATTATTATACCGGTATAAGGCCGTTATGCCAGTAACATGCGATTCAAAAAGGCAAAAGTATTTTTCCCCTTCTGCTCACTGTTTTATTTCATTTTCTTTTCATCTCTCTTCTTTGATGTCAAAGATTACTCACAGTCTGCCCGAGTTGAGGTCCCTTCTCCCGTTTGTTTTTGGCGAACCTCTGGGTGGCTTAGTGTAGGCATTGCATTTTTGCATATTAGCCCGATGATGAGTCTCGTATGGAGACACTACCTCTTTAGTTGTGAAAGCCGCGGGAAACGGACGTTGGAAGGGTGAAGTTGGGAATTAGTATTTTGTCAGATTTAACTCGCTTGTTTCGCTTCGAATTCGCTTGTTGGACCTCTGTTTTAAAACACACCAAACCCATTAAATCACATCAAAAAATAATTAAAACATTTAAAACACATCTCACAAATTAAATAATTAAAACATTAAAAAACACATCTCACAAATTAAATTAAATTGAATTAAAAATAATTAAAATTAAACACACATAAATTAATTGATTTCTTTCCTTTCAAATAAACCCATGCAAAAACCCTAACCCTACCCTCTCACTATACTATATAAACAACAAGAAACCAGCAGCCCATCTCTCGGTAGACACTCTCCTCTCTCTATCTCTCTAACCTCTCAACCAAAAACCCTAGGTAGCCTCCCTCCTCTTAACCACTCGGCACCATGCACAGCTAAAAAACATTCAGCGCGCAGCCCTTCTCTCCCTCACCAACGCACCAACAGCCCCTCTCCACCATGAAAAAAAGGAAAAACCCTAGATTAATAGACAACACTCGACACTCACTCAAACAAACTCACGGCACACACAGACCACAGACCTTAAATGCACAAATAGCTCACACCACTGACAAGCCGTGAAACTGCCCCTTAACGGAACCAGATCCAACACAGCCACCGTGAAAACATCCCATCACAGGCCACAAAGCTTCACGCGACAATGAACTCACATGGCATAGGCACGAGACAAAAACCCTAGACTCACGACCTCGCACGGACGTACAGCAAACAACAATAATCAATCACCACTCAATCAACTCTCTCCACACCCTCATCACTAGCCAAATACACACTCCACGCATCAATCAAAAAAAACCCTGGTTGATCATCACGTCCTCCATTCATCAGCGCACCACACAATCATCAACAAACCGGCCTCCATTCATCAGCGCACCACACAATCATCAACATGCCCTGGCCCCACTCAACTTCAGCGCATAAACACCTAAGCCCTAGCAGCCACTTACCAAAATATCAAACAAAGAAAAACGCCCAGCACGCTCTCGTCCCTCACTCAGCACACACGCTCACGCACTAAATTGTTAGACAGTAATGACCCATAGCGTCACTATTTTGTAAATGATATTGTATTATTGTACAAAATTAACTATGTAGTAATGAATTGCCTTTTACCGTTTTGTAATTTATTTACTTTGATATATAAATGGTAAAAGTCCCTATGATTAGTTCCGGATTGTGATGATATGAGACAGTATCAATCCATAAAGGTTTAATCATTAAATATCCCTAGTCGTAGTATTATCGAGATTGGACATCGATAATGCGGAATAGACTAGTACTGCACTTGTGCATGTTGTGAGGGCACAACGGCATAGTTTCATATATTTAAGTATTGGATACTTATGCAAGTGCGGTAGGAGGTTGTGTTTTACCGATGGTACGGAAAACAGCTTCGCTCTGGATAGACCCCGCGGAGTCCCATTGGTAGTATGTCTGCGTGTCTATGGGAGTCCGCTTCAGGGTAGGTGCATATGATCTTAACCTGAGATTTGCATCGCTAGTACTTACGACAATCGGTAAAATTTAGGTTTGGTGGTCCAGGGCTTTAACGAGTTCTGTGTATACCTCTTCTGGGTTTATCGAGAATCGTAGTGTACTGGGTGTGATGTCAAGATGGAAGTATCACTTCAGACATATGGAGATGATGATCGCGAGGGATACAGAACGAGTACTCTATAATGGTTGCAACCATCGGGATAATATGACTAGGTCAGGATTATCCGATTCAAAGAGACTGGTTGCTTGATGTCCGATATGTGTATCGTACGGGGCAGACACATATCCAGCCCCAGGCCTTACATGTGATCATCCGATACTGGTTCGATATACACTATACTACGGTATACTACGCCTGTTATAGATCTAATATTCCAGTAAGAATATTTCTAGAGAATTGGGTAGGCATGGCGTTTTGCTAGAAGCTAACCTTGTCTTGTAAATCGGTTAAAAACGTAGTACTTGGTACGTACGTGTTCGAATAGTTCGACAACCGGATTTACTGCCAACATATCTAGAGGTCTCTTGGGTCGCTTCCCGAAGATTCACCAATGACGTATGATTCAAACTCGATTAATCTTGGATTAATTACGGAGAGACTTTATCTTGGATAAAGTACTATATAAGAGAGAGAACGATTAATTTAGAATTAATCGTAAAATTATTATATTCGATATAATAATCGGAATTCGATTTCGACGCGAAATTGAAATTAGATTTTAATTCGGGCAAACGAGTTAATTTAGAATTAATTCGTTAGCGACGTAAATAATGATTTCGCTAGGCGCAATTATTTATTTAAATTCGATTTAATTAACGTCGCGACGTAAGCTCGGTATTTCGGAATATCGAACCCGAACGCGTGAGTGCACGTGGGCCCACTTTCATTTGGAAACGTGTGGGGCCCACATGACACTTGTCATTATTTGCATTATTTAATCAAGATGTATTGCATGAAGATAGTGTACAAAGCACTCAAGGGTATTGCATGGAAATTGAGTGTTAGACACTCTAAGTCTTTGCATGGTTTGTGTCATAAGTATATTATTATTTAATAATTTATGACATAAATATTAAATTGATTTTTGAGACAAAAATCATATCTTCTTCCTCTCTCAAATTACCGAAAACAGTAAGCTCAAGCTCTCTCCAATTCTTCATTTGTTTTGTGGCAAGACAAGAAGAAAGTGTGCTTGTTTGGAACTAACACACAACTTTGGCTAGCAACATCAAGGGATCATACAAGGTGTTATGGGAAACTCATCTTAGAGCTTGGAAGGATCAATTAAAGCTTGGAGCTTCTCTTTACTGCTTGGCCGAATCCTCCATGCACAAAGGAGCAACATTTTTTCATCCATTGCATCTACATTCCGTTTTTGTGAGTATTGTTTCCGCCATTACTTCAATATAGTTCATTCTTATATATATTATGCTTGTTTTTGATCTTGGGACATGGTTATTAGATTTCCAACAATGGTATCATTGAGCCTAAAAATGCATGCAAATATATTAGGATGTTATTTGGGGAAAATTGTTTGAAGCATGATTTGATGAGTTTGCTTGATTAAATATGCTTAGATGTATGTTAAATGGATTATACATCATCAATTTCATGGAAAATAAATTGGATTAATTTTTCCAACCCCAATAAGGCTTGGCCGAATACATGCAAGCATGTGGACTAGATGATTTTTAATTTTAAGACATTGGATGACTTGAAATAATATGGAGATGATCATTTGTAACTTGATTGGATTGAAAACGAAATCGGAACCATATTAATCACCTTGGCCGAATGCTTGATGATGATTAGGGACTTGATTTTTTGATTAAATAATGTTGGACATGTATTTAAGATAAAAATATGATTAATAGATTAATTTGATATTTTGGGAATATTGATTTAAAGGATTAATCATGAAAATACACTTTAATTAATTAAGTTATAAAATTTGGAATTTTAAAATTTAGTTAATTGGGCTTAAATTGGAATTGGGCCTAAAACTATTATATTTGGTCATAAATGGGCTTGGTTGGGCCAAGTAGATTTGGACCATTTGGATTGGATCCAAAATGGGCCTTAATCACACCATTTAAGTCCAAATGTAATGAATGGGCTTTTATGTTTAATTGGGCCTTATGGGCTTGATATTGATTTTATGGCAAATGAGGGTGATTCCTTATTGGGCTTGGAAATTGGGTTTGACCCACATTGACCAAGGCCCAAGCCTAATGAAATCAATAGAAAGCCCATCGGACTTTAATTAAACGGACATTAGATGTTAGTTGGGCTTTGAGACCCAAAAGTACTAGATTTGGAATCTAAGTTATAAAAGCACAATAAAAGTGTAAATATTTAATTTAGAATTAAATAAAAGGATTAGTATTGAATACGACTTAAATTGGATTTAACGAGTAGTTCGATATAATTCGTGAATTCATACCATATGTATTTATTCTCAAAACGAGTTGGACTCGCGCAAATGCAAACAATTGTTTGAACATTGTATTGTCACCTAATTAAAGACTAATTAATTGGATTTGATTGGTTGTATAACATGCCTTGAATGAATGAATGAATGTGGATGTGTTGTATGAATAGTGTATATCGGATGGATATTAGAAGGGAAGGGTAATTTTAGAAATTATTGTAAATTTGGAATTTATAAATTGGACCTGCGTGTCCAGCCTTATCTCTTTATCTCTTTGTATTCTCTTCTCACCTAATTCCCCTCAATGTAAATGAGGTTTCTCTTATTGTATTATGTAATTGGGTAGAAGTAGAATAGTGCTAGCGGGGAGAGGAAAGGGAGTGATTTGTTCTAGGAACAAGTTGTTTATATATCCATCCGCATATCACTATTACTTTACTTTACGCGCTTTATGATGTTTTAGAAGCATGCTTAAGGGTGTATGATGATGAGACCTAACAAAGATAAATTAATTGATTGCCAATTACGCGAAAAATCCCTCAAACAATATTAAGCGATTTTCCTTCCGTTGAATGATTCTTTCTCAAGATCCGAAATTGGCATTGGTTTGTTGGCCAAAGTCAAGACCTTTGTCAATTGAGGATGTGTTTGAATCATGAGAGTTTTGTTCCACATCGGTGTCCTGTCCAAGTTGTGATTTGTTGGCCAAAGTCAAGATCACTTCTTGTCCATCGACATTGATTACGAAACTTTCCTTGTCAATGGGTCCCGCTTAACTGGAATCATTAGGTTTGTTGTGCCAAAGCCAAGGCTTAGTTGATTCAGAGGAAATGGTTAGGAAAATGTATTGGATACATTGACGTATGTATTAGATATATATGTTTCGGACTTGGATGTCCACCTACCGGATCTAGGAATTGGATGGCATCCAATTGATCTTCGAGATCTACCTAGTTAAATATCATACAACTTGTTGGCCAAAGTCAAGGTTGTGTGTTATTTAACGGGATCCTAGCCCACTAGGAAATTGGATTTCCCGAGTACTCAACAGAGGGTTAGAGACTTGTAGAAAATAGTGGGAGGCTAGTATTGAGTTTGCAATTTCATTCAGATACTTAGCTTTACGCGTTACAAAATTATTTCGTCAATATTTTAACATTAGTTGGACTAATAAAATGTTATTTTTCTTGTACAGTTTGACTGTACCCATTTTATCGTTAACTAGATAGTTGGACTATCGTAGTTAAGATGGCAAGCAGCAGGTAAATGTCCGTGACATCATCATGGGTGACAATGTCTTTAAGGGGACAAACTTTGCTGATTGGGAAATGAACCTAAGGATAGTCCTTGGGGCAGAGAGGATACTGTATACGATTCAGAGACCTCTCGGGCGTAAGCCCACTGAGCCACTTGAGCTGGAGTTATGGAAAACTCATAGTGATGATTGTGACACGGCTCAGTCGATCATGCTTGCTTCAATGACTCAACACTTTCGTCGCCAAAATAGGGACTTGGATCCTTATAATATGATGGCAAGATTGCAAGATCTTCACCGCACTAATAAGCGGATGGCGAGGTACGAGTTGGTGAAGAGAATCTTTCGCACCCGTATGACTGATGGTAGTTCTGTTGAGGTCCATGGGACTCAAATGATAGCCGATATTGATGAACTGGCTAATATGGGTATAGTTTGGAGTCTGAGCTGGCTATAGATGTACTTCTAAAGTCACTACCCGATACTTGGAAACAGATTGTCATCAACTACAAACTGATGAATTCGGATGACACTCTTGGAGAGTTGTTGTCAATTCTCAAGGAGTCAGAGAAAGAACTTCTGAAAGGCAACAAGCGCGAGGCGCACTTTGCGACAACATCTCAAACGCCGAAAGTTGGGCTCAAGGCAACTGGGGGTGTTAAGAAGAAGAAGCATAAGAACAAAGGCAAGGCCAAGTCAACAAAGGCTTCTGGATGTTTGCCTGAAATGCGGCAAAAGAGGTCACTGGAAGCGTGACTGCCGCATGAACAAGGGACATAAGGAGGACATACAGGCGGGCAAGGCTCCGGCCTCAGGTATGTTTGTTATTGAGATAAATATGACTACTTCCAGTCTTAATAAAAATTGGATTTTTGATTCTGGCTGTGGTTCTCATATTTGTACTGATGTGCAGGATCTGCATGATAGCAGGAGACTGGCTTCGGGGGAGGTAGATCTACGAGTTGGAAATGGAACTTCTGTTGCTGTTTTGGCCGTAGGCACTTTTGTTTTGGAACTGTCCTCGGGGCATGTACTTAAACTAAATGACTGTTATTTTGTTCCTAGTTTAACTAGGAATATTATTTCTGTATCTTTGTTAACCCAAACAGGGTACACTTTTGTATTTAAAACACCAGGTGTTATTTATATATGAATGATGTGAAATTTGCAGTGCTGATGCAAATAATGGTCTTTATATTTTGAATATAAATGAATCTCCAAAATGTAAAATAACAAACAAAAGGCTCAAATGAGTAATCCCAAAAGAAGAAACTTATTTGTGGCATTTTCGTCTGGGACACATCAACAAGACTCGCATATCCACACTTTCGGCGTGTGGGTACTTGGACGGATTTGATCCAAATTCATATGACGTCTGCGAATCTTGTTTATTAGGCAAAATGCCTAAATCACCTTTTAGTGGTAAAGGTGAACGCGCCACTGAACTGTTAGCCCTCGTTCATAGTGACGTTTGTGGGCCCATGTCTAGCCAGGCTAGAGGTGGATATCGATACTTCGTAACCTTTACGGATGATGCATCACGTTATGGTTATGTGTATCTAATGATGCACAAGTCGGAAACTTTTGAGAAATTCAAAGAGTTTCGACACGAAGTTGAAAAACAAACAGGCAAGAGTATTAAAACATTACGGTCGGACCGTGGTGGCGAATACTTAAGTAATGAGTTTCAAGATTACTTGAAAGAATATGGTATTCTTTCACAATGGACTCCTCCTGGAACACCACAATTAAATGGTGTGTATGAACGGAGAAACCGTACCTTGCTTGATATGGTAAGGTCGATGATGAGTCGCACTGAGCTGCCTATATCCTTCTGGGAACATGCATTAGAAAGTGCAATCCTTATTTTGAATAGGGTTCCGTCAAATTCTGTTGAACAGACTCCGTATGAGATATGGACAGGAAAGAAACCAGGTTTCTCATTCCTGAAGATTTGGGGTTGCTGGGCATACGTCAAACGTTTGGAAGGTACCAAACTTGAACCCAAATCAGATAAATGCCTATTTGTTGGATATCCTAAGGAAACCAAAGGATATTACTTCTATAACCCAAAAGAGAACAAAGTATTTGTTGCTCTACATGCGGTTTTCCTTGAGAAGGAATTCCTAAATGCAGTGTTTAGTGGGAGGAAAGTAGAACTCGATGAAAGTCGTAATGATACTGTTCCTGGGAATGAATCAAGAACGGAACATGAACAGTCCATCCAGGATGAGACTGGGCCACAATCTTCAGTTACACAAGGACTACGTAGGTCGGAGAGAGTCAGGGTAATACCTGAGAGGTATGGATTCCTGATCTCACCTCATGTAGATATTAATCTTATTGAGGATACTGAACCGGCTACGTATGAGGAAGCGATACAGGGTATCGAATCCACTTTATGGCAAGAAGCCATGAAGGCCGAAATGGATTCCATGTATACCAACCAAGTTTGGACACTGGTTGATGCACCAGAAGGCGTAAGCCTATTGGATGCAAATGGGTTCTTCAAAAGAAGACAGACATGGATGGCAATGTTCAAACGTACAAAGCTAGGCTCGTAGCGAAGGGGTATCGTCAAACAACTTGGAGTTGATTATGACGAAACTTTCTCACCCGTTGCCATGATAAATCCATTCGGATAATGCTTGCAATAGCTGCATATTACGATTACGAATATGGCAGATGGACGTTAAAACCGCTTTCCTTAACGGAAACCTGTTGGAGGATGTTTATATGCAACAACCTGACGGTTTATATCGCACCAAGACTTGCAAACAAGGTTTGTAAGTTAAATCGGTCCATTTATGGACTGAAGCAAGCATCGAGGTCATGGAACCAACGTTTTGATGAGGTCCATAAAAGAATATGATTTCATTCAAAACGTAGATGATCCTTGTGTAAATATAGGTTAGTGGGAGTGCAATGACTTTTATTGTCCTTTATGTCGACGATGTATTGCTTATAGGCAATGACATTCCCATGTTAACGTCGGTGGAAAGCTTGGCTTTCATTGAAATTCTTTCTCCATGAAAGATCTGGGAGAAGCAGCTTTTATTCTAGGATAAAGATCTACCGGGATAGATCTAGAAGGCTACTTGGACTCTCCCAGAGTACATATATTGATAAAGTGTTGAAGAGATTCAACATGGATCAGTCCAAGAAGGGACTGTTGCCAACATCACATGGCGTCTTTCTATCTAGGGACATGTGTCCTAAAACACAAGATGAGAGAGACAACATGAGTCGGACTCCGTTCGCCTCGGCAGTCGGATCGATCATGTATGCCATGATATGTACACGACCTGATGTGTCCTATGCTTTGAGCATGTGCAGTCGATATCAGGCCGATCCAGGACAGGATCACTGGATGGCGGTTAAGAATATCCTTAGGTATCTTAAAAGAACTAAGGATGTTTTCTTAATCTATGGAGATGGAGAACTTGAGGTATCTGGGTATACCGATGCAAGTTTCCAAACCGACAGAGACGACTTCAAGTCGCAAACCGGGTACATATTTTGCTTGAATAACGGAGCAGTGAGCTGGAAATCTTCCAAGCAAGATACTGTTGCCGATTCAGCAACTGAAGCGGAGTACATTGCAGCAGCTGAAGCAGCAAAAGAGGCAGTTTGGATCCGTAAATTCCTAATTGGATTAGGAGTAGTTCCGTTAGCAGCTGAGCCCGTTCCATTGTATTGTGACAATAGCGGGGCTATAGCACAGGCTAAGGAACCAAGGTCTCATCAACGATCCAAACATGTTCTTCGACGATTCCATCTGATTCGAGAGATCATACATCGTGGCGATGTGAAGATCGAGAAGATCGCATCAGAGGATAATATTGCAGATCCGCTGACGAAGGCTATTCCTCGGGAAAAGTTTGAGCGACATGTACATAGTTCAGGTATAGATGCTTGAGTGACTGGCTATAGGCCAAGTGGGAGATTGTTAGACAGTAATGACCCATAGCGTCACTATTTTGTAAATGATATTGTATTATTGTACAAAATTAACTATGTAGTAATGAAATTGCCTTTTACCGTTTTGTAATTTATTTACTTTGATATATAAATGGTAAAAGTCCCTATGATTAGTTCCGGATTGTGATGATATGAGACAGTATCAATCCATAAAGGTTTAATCATTAAATATCCCTAGTCGTAGTATTATCGAGATTGGACATCGATAATGCGGAATAGACTAGTACTGCACTTGTGCATGTTGTGAGGGCACAACGGCATAGTTCTCATATATTTAAGTATTGGATACTTATGCAAGTGCGGTAGGAGGTTGTGTTGTTTTACCGATGGTACGGAAAACAGCTTCGCTCTGGATAGACCCCGCGCGGAGTCCCATTGGTAGTATGTCTGCGTGTCTATGGGAGTCCGCTTCAGGGTAGGTGCATATGATCTTAACCTGAGATTTGCATCGCTAGTACTTACGACAATCGGTAAAATTTAGGTTTGGTGGTCCAGGGCTTTAACGAGTTCTGTGTATACCTCTTCTGGGTTTATCGAGAATCGTAGTGTACTGGGTGTGATGTCAAGATGGAAGTATCACTTCAGACATATGGAGATGATGATCGCGAGGGATACAGAACGAGTACTCTATAATGGTTGCAACCATCGGGATAATATGACTAGGTCAGGATTATCCGATTCAAAGAGACTGGTTGCTTGATGTCCGATATGTGTATCGTACGGGGCAGACACATATCCAGCCCCAGGCCTTACATGTGATCATCCGATACTGGTTCGATATACACTATACTACGGTATACTACGCCTGTTATAGATCTAATATTCCAGTAAGAATATTTCTAGAGAATTGGGTAGGCATGGCGTTTTGCTAGAAGCTAACCTTGTCTTGTAAATCGGTAAAACGTAGTACTTGGTACGTACGTGTTCGAATAGTTCGACAACCGGATTTACTGCCAACATATCTAGAGGTCTCTTGGGTCGCTTCCCGAAGATTCACCAATGACGTATGATTCAAACTCGATTAATCTTGGATTAATTACGAGAGACTTTATCTTGGATAAAGTACTATATAAAGAGAGAGAACGATTAATTTAGAATTAATCGTAAAATTATTATATTCGATATAATAATCGGAATTCGATTTCGACGCGAAATTGAAATTAGATTTTAATTCGGGCAAACGAGTTAATTTAGAATTAATTCGTTAGCGACGTAAATAATATTTCGCTAGGCGCAATTATTTATTTAAATTCGATTTAATTACGTCGCGACGTAAGCTCGGTATTTCGGAAATATCGAACCCGAACGCGTGAGTGCACGTGGCCCACTTTCATTTGGAAACGTGTGGGGCCCACATGACACTTGTCATTATTTGCATTATTTAATCAAGATATTGCATGAAGATAGTGTACAAAGCACTCAAGGGTATTGCATGGAAATTGAGTGTTAGACACTCTAAGTCTTTGCATGGTTTGTGTCATAAGTATATTATTATTTAATAATTATTATGACATAAATATAAATTGATTTTTGAGACAAAAATCATATCTTCTTCCTCTCTCAAATTACCGAAAACAGTAAGCTCAAAAAGCTCTCTCTCCAATCTTCATTTGTTTTGTGGCAAGACAAGAAGAAAGTGTGCTTGTTTGGAACTCTAACACACAACTTTGGCTAGCAACATCAAGGGATCATACAAGTGTTATGGGAAACTCATCTTAGAGCTTGGAAGGATCAATTAAAGCTTGGAGCTTCTCTTTACTGCTTGGCCGAATCCTCCACTGCACAAAGGAGCAACATTTGTTTCATCCATTGCATCTACATTCCGTTTTTGTGAGTATTGTTTCCGCCATTACTTCAATATAGTTCATTCTTATATATATTATGCTTGTTTTTGATCTTGGGACATGGTTATTAGATTTCCAACATAACCCACCTTCAACAGCCACGTCCCCACACATAAGCCCCTCAAACACTTCATGTAACAGCCCACTGCCTTCAACGTAGACCAGCCCTCTGCCTTCAACGTAGACCAGTCCCTTGACCACACAAGCCCTTCACAGCTCTCAACCTCACTTACGTAACTGGCCCTCTGTCCACGCAACACGTCCCCAACAAGCCTTTCACAGGCGTTAAAACCCCCTGAAACTGTCCAGCCAAATTACCGTGAAAACAGTCCCAAAACCTGCCTAAAACTGCACCAAAAAACTGTCCAGAAACCCACTCAAAAAATCACCAAAACCGCAGCCCTTAAGCCCCTAAAACCGACACCAAAATAGTCCCTAAATTACCTTAGAACAGTGACCAAAAAATACAACAAAAACAGCAGCGAAACGGAGTGAAAACAGCAGTCCAAACAGCGAAACAGCGAGAAAAAAACGTTGAATTAGTGAACCAGAAACATTACGGAGCATTCATCCTTCTGACGGCCGTTTAATGCACTTTCGAGAGACGACAAAAGAGGTTAGACATGAGGGTACCCTTTTATTTATTATCTTTCGTTTATTTTATTTATTTTAAAATATTATCGCATGAGAGTCGTTTGAGGCATGATGTGATTGTTGGATGAGCGGGATGCGTGTTTTTCTTTTGTGGTATATCGGATGGAACCCGGACGTAAATTCCGTAGCTGAATCCGAATGGACGGTAGTACGGTTTGTACTCGGGATACAACGCCACGTACCATTTAAGAGACACGTATTTCGTCTCATCCAAACTTGTGTTTGAGCATGATGTAGTTCGTAGATTATTTAGTTATTATTTAAAGCATGATGTAGTCTACTTTATTGTTTTTTTCAAGCATTATTATGTTATTTTATGCATGGCATTTTGTTTAGTTTATGATTATGTTTAAATAGTGATTTGTTTATTTTGGTTTAATGGCTCAATATGCTCATTGTGTGATATTGTGTGTTCGCCATTTAAAGACTTATTTTCAAGCATGCAAACTTAGAATATGAGTAATTTTGATGAATGCTTACTAGACGTAGATTACCCTTGAGCATGAATGTTGCGTAGATTCGGTTAAAATATTGCACAAATCACATCATTACAAGTGGCATAAGTAAGGGACCATTTCGAACCCAACGGTTTGAGGTCTTCCATTGCGAGGGGTGAGTGCGGCCTTAAATCTTTGTCCCAGTTCACACCGGGTGGCGACTCCATGTTATTTCGTACTCCCGACCGGGCCGCGAGCCCGGGACAGCATGCGTCGCCCAGTTTCCTGTGTCCTACACTTAGCTTTTAAGTCTGATTGTTGTGCTTCCCGCCTGGGCTCGTCTGTTGCGGTCCTTGCTCCCCTTGAGGGGCTCGCCTCAACACATTTCTTCTCCTCTACCTCGTCCCCTTCGAATCCCAAATCTAGACCTTCCGGTTCTGGGTCGGGTCTTGTGAGTTTCAGCCATGCTCTTGGAGGAATTGGTTCGAGCTCTATCGGCCCCCCAGTGAACCTTTACAGCCCTGTTTCAACAGCTTTTCTGCTCCTCTGTGAATGTCGGGTCTCATTTCTTCTGCTACCGAACCGATCTCCACAGCTCCAGTGGTTCTTCCGGGTCAGAGCAGTACATTGAGCTTTGCGTCTAGTAAGCTTGGGTCTGAATCTGGTCTTGATTGTGCTGAGATTGGGTTTGTATCTGATCTTGATGGTGGTAACTTATTTTGTGGTGGTGTAGTTCCCTTAGTTTTAGTCGTAGTTCTGTCGTTTCTATTTTGAACGGAGGTAGTATGGCGTTTGGTCCGGTGAATGCTAATGTTCATTGGAACATGGGTGATTCATGTGGTGCTGCCGAGGAGGAGTTGATGAGGTTTGGGATTGATTTGGTTGGCAATGGATGTGTTGGCGAGGCAGTGTGTTCCTCTGAAATCATTATCCCTTCAGCAGCTACTGGATCCAGTTCTGGTTTTGATAACACACAGGTTTCTAAGGAACTTCAATATGAGAATTTGTGTTCAGCTTCTTTAATTGTTAACCCCATTAGGGTTCCTTTACAACCTCAGCAGCCACCGAGTTATTTTGGCCGATAATTGAAATCCTCTGATGGCAGTTCATCGCTTGTGTTGAAGCCTGAGTCTGGTGAAAATTTTAATGGTGCTGTTAGTATTCGTAGCTCTTGTGTTGCAAATGGGAATAATGGGGTGAATGGGGCCCTTAGTTATGCCAATGTGTTGAATGTTTCAAATGATGATGATAGACGTGCACCCACTCCAAATTCAGTTGTTTTTCACTTTATTCAACCTGTCTGTAGACATTGCATTTTTGCATGAGCCCGATGATGAGCCTCGCATGGAGGCACTACCTGAAAATTTGCGGAAGTTGCGAAAAATGAATGTCGGAAGGAAAGAAAACCTCCAAAATTAGCCTCTCATTGGATTCGAACTCACTAGCTAGCCTCGAATTCACTCAATCAGTTTCTCTTTCAAACCATAGCCTCAAACACGCCATTGCACCCTTCAACTTCGGCCCATCCACACGGCCCAAAGCCAATGCAATCCATCCACACGCCCAAAGCCCATGCAATCCATCCACACGCCTAAAACCCCATGCAATTCACATGCCCAAATCTCTTCATCAACACTTTCCAATTTAATGAGATTTGAAATCTCATCCTCACCAATTTACAAGAATTTGGGATCCCATCCTCACCAAATTTATAAGATTTTTTCCCAAAATAGATTTCCCAAATTTACATGATTTGTTTCCCTATTTGGAGATCCCTTCAAATCATTATAAAAAGGGGACCAAATCATCATAAAAAAAAAAAAAAAAAAACCTTGGACGACAACAAACAAAAAAAACCCTATGAGCTATTCTCTTCTTCTTTCACGGCAACATTGACACAAAAAACCATAGAGAAAACTGAAACCACAAGAAAAAAAAAATAGAGAAAAACACCAAGGCATCACCGAAAAAACAAGAGAAAACAGTGAGACAGAAACCGAAACAACCAGCCAACAAACCGAAAACAACCAACCAGCCACCACAAACAACAATCACCGAAAAACAACCAGAAACAAACAAAAAATAGCCAGAAAAAACCAGCCAAAAACAACCAAAAAACAACTACAACCACCGAAAAATAGTGCCAAAAACCACCGAAAAATAGTGCCAAATCACCAAAAAAAAAAAGAAGCCAAAAACCGCAAAACAACCAACCAAAAATCGTGAAATAAACAACCAAAACAGTAGCCAAATCACCGAAAAATAGCAGCCAAATCATCGAAAAAACAGCAACAAAAAAACAAAAAATAGCAAAACAGCAAGCAGAAACAGCAAACCAGCGATCATTTCGGCGACGGCCTAACGCACTTTCGAGAAATCAACTTAAAAGGTAAGACCTGAGGGCACCCTTACCACATTTATTTCTATAGTTCCGGACACTGCACGCCTGGCTGGACGTGAAATACGTCTAGCCGGGTATGCGAAGTCCTACATCAAAGACGACCAAATTTCTGGTGACATTCTTTTCTTTCTTCAACATTTTATTATTTATTTATTTTTATCTATTTAGTGTTATCTTTTTTATCTATTTATTCGCTTTTATTGTTATTTTATTATTTCACCTTTATTTTGTTTATGTTTTTCATGTTGATAATTATACGCATATGCATGGTTATATTTTTATGCCCATTTACATTGCATTGATGATTATTGACCGGCATAATCACACGTGTATAACGCAAGCGCACGTATCGTTCAAGTAGTATAAAAATATTGATCCCACGAGGACTTAATTCCTACTATTGTTATTAATTATTGATACTATTTATTTACAGATATCTAATTAAATGGAGAAGGGAATGATTGTTTGATTGGTTGGTTGAATGTGATTTGCTGAATAAATAAATAAATAAAATATTTAAAAGAAAATACTTAGGAAAATAAACAAAAGACACAAATATCTAGGGTTGTGATTCCACACAATATTATTATAATGATGAATTGATTCTCTTATATATGTGTAATTAATCAGTCTGGTAACCTGGAACACGAAATTATGTAAAAGCCTTTTCCGATAGTTAACATATTCCTATGTTAACTAAGTTACCTGAATTCATTAAGTTCAAGTTCCAATTATGGTTACCCACGCCCGACAGGTATATTATTATCTTGTAAGGAAATCTATTAAAGGGTTATCTATCCTCAAGGAAGATCGTGAGCTATTGAATCTAAGGCTGAAACCAAAAATCCATTTTCCAAGTTCATTTTAAGTTTACCATATCAATCTTATTGGTGATTAGGCAACAAGAAGCATTAGGCTTAAGATTCAATAAAAAAAAACTAAATAATTACCTATAATATAATTAAATCAATTATTAAGCATGTTAATATTGTGCTTAATCACTTCCCTAGAATAAAAATGAAATGTTGGGGTTATGGGATCCACCTTTACTATTTCTAATTTAGAAATCTCACTTATTCTAATGTGGAAATTATCAGTGATATTACCAACCGACCATATAGGCGGTATCCTGATTAAGTTATATTTTCAATTAAGTCCAACCGACCTTAAAGGCGATGTTATTATTTGTCCTTAAATCAGCCATATAGGCGGTAATCATCTATCACATAAACACCGGCCATATAGGCGGTGTCACATTATATCAAATAAATAAAACCAGTAAGTAAGGCGGTATAACATTTAGTTCATATTATTAAATTATAATTTTCATATTATAATTAATGGAGATTAATCTAAACTATAATAATAAAAGCTTCACTATTCCCTCAGCGAAAATTAACTATTAAACATAAAAGAAAATAAAATTAAATAAACTATTACTATTACTGAAAATAAAAATACGTAATTAAAATATTGAAAATAAATACAAACAAGATGCAATCATTAAATTCTTACAAAAACCTAAGGAACGCATGAGAATTACAAATGAAATGGCATAGTATTTATAGGGAAAGAAAAGGCTTCCACCAATTTCTCCACCAAACACTCCACAAAACACTCCACCAAACATGCCACAAAACACTTCATCAAAGACTAGGGGCGTTCACGGGTCGGGTCGGGTCAGGTTTTTCGGTTTTTTTTTTTACCCGATTGGGTCGGGTCATTCAGGTCATTTGACCCGAAACCCGAAATTTAAGAAGCTGACCCGCGCGGGTCGGGTTACAACGGGTCGGGTAAAAAAACCACGGGTCGGGTCGGGTCAACATAATGTATTGTAAATATAATATATATATTTTATTGATACAAATTTTACAAGTTATATGTGTAGCTGCATTGGCAAAGACTTTGGTTGATATCCCTTTAATCTTAGGTTCGAATCACATCAACAACATTTTTAATTTTAAAGAAAATTAAACAAAATTTTTTTATTTGAGCATGGTGAGATTCGAACTTGGGGCTCTTAGAAGAACAAGCAATTACTTTACCACTCCAACTACAATTATTTATGGTTAACATTGTGTCATTAGAAATATATATTATAATTATGTCGGGTCGGGTCAGACCCGAAATTTTTGACCTAAACCCGTGACCCGATCCGAAATTTCGGGTCGGATCGGGTAGGGTCAAAATTTTGCAATTTTTTTTTTTGAACCCGCGCGGGTCGGGTCGCGGGTTGACCCGACCCTATTAACACCCTTACCAAAGACTCTATCAAACATGGCACCAAACATGGCACAAAAATGGCACAAAGCACTCCACCAAACATGCTTGCTTGTTTGGTGGAAGTTTGACAATCTTTATTTTTGATAATGACTTTAATAATTAAACATAACATAATTTCGGATTGTTCATCAATTTTTGTCTTGCAAATTTCAGAATTCGAAATTCATATGAGCGTCAAAGTTGTAGATCTTTGAATCATATTTAATCTGGAACTTGAATCACCTCAATCTGATATCGGAGTAAAAAGTTATGGCCAAAATACGAAAATTGCGCAAAGTTGAAATTTCCGAAATTGTACTTCGTTAGAACACCATTTCAAGATTTCAACCTCCAAAATCCTTATTTCGTCCTGAATGATTCCATTGAGTCCCGATTTTATTTTATCTGTAAAATAAACTAAAACACATCAAAAAATTCATAAAACTCGAGAAACTATACAAAATATTAAGTAAAATGGGTGGGAAATAGTTATATATTTTCTGCTCATCACACCCCCAAACCTAACATTTTGCTAGTCCTCGAGTAAAACAATAAAATAAAATAAACAACTGAAATTAAATTTAACTAAGCCACTTTCGCAGGGATCACGGTTGCATTTAACGTATGCAACAAGCCTTTAAACCCCTAGGTGTCTATAGTGGACAAGTTGTAGTCTCGTGAGAGCTTATAGTGACGATACCCACAAACGTCAAACTAATGCACACAAAAGCAAAAAGACAAGAGAAACAAGTTAGTGATTAAATAGGTGAAACTTCTTATCCAAGTTAGTAGTAGTTTTCTTTCTTTCTAAATTACCAAATAAATAAATTCTCCGATTATTTTTACCATTCTCCATACACACAACTAAAAATGTATATCAAGTCATTGTGCCCACAATATTCATAAGTGTAGTTGAAAATAGAGTAATATTTTTTTTGTCCTAAAGTTATATCAGAATTCACATATTTTTAGCAATGGATTTTTTTCTCATTTTTTCTTCTTTTTTTCATTGCTTTTTAGATGTGTCCTCCAATTAAAACTAGAGCACTGAATATTACAAACTTTTCAAATACATCTCATAGCTGTATGTTACCATGCATGTTGATAATATCTATCAACTGAACATATGAAGATCCAATTTAATCAATATTCTGAAGAATTCACAAATAAATAATTCAAAAGGAAATAAAAAAAAAAATTAACTTGTTACGAAATAGGTTGAGATACGTCTCAGGAGTGGAAATTCCTTACACGGCTATCTCACACCAATTTCATCTGATTAATCAAATTAAAACACAAATATTATATATATATATATTATTATAATATATATATATATATATATATATATATTTTTAATTTTTATACAATTTTTTGAATTGTTTTTTTATAAAAAAATTTGACTAAAACAACAACATAATAAAAGTAAGATACTAGTCAATTATTCCCCTCCCCCAATCTAAATGAGACATTATCCCAATGTCTGAAAAAGAAGAAGAAGGGTTTAGAAGATATCACCTGGTTAGCGTGGATTTGACAATTGGTCCTATAAAAATTTAGCGATTAAGATCTAAATCCAATTTTTACTTCTTTCCACGATCGCTATCAGACCAGTTCAACTTGGAAAACAATGGGTTGATTTTTGGTTCATAAGCTAAGAGTTGGTTGATTATTCATCGACTTTTCTCGCAGTTAGGAATATGTCTTTTACCGGTTTTGAGATAAGCCCAAGTTTGTTAGCATCTGCAAGAAATACAAAAAGGAAATCGAAAAATCCATCCACATTAAATAGTGCAATGAGTTTCTGGTGGATTTTCAAATTTGCCCAAGATGCAACTGTGAATATTTCTTCCAACATGCCTAGCCCGCCTGGTAAAGCAATGAAAGCGTCACCGTGATTGACCATTTCAATTAGTTGTTCGGATATGCCTGAGACAATGCATTCCTCTCCGTTTGAGTCTCCGATGAGGTTTGTGTCTGCTAATGGTTTTGGAATGATTCCCACAAACATGGCTGCCACTTTCTTGCACGATTTTGAAACACATCCCATTAATCCAAGATTGCAACCACCATAAACTAAGTGCATGTTTCGTTCAGCAATAACTCAACTCTCCCCAATTCCTTTGCGGCCTCCATAAATTCTTATTTGGTCCCAGAGTTAGATCCACAAAACACATAGACATTAGTAACTCGTCGCTTGGAAATGGTTTCCATTTTTCTCTTATCTAAATTTTTATCTGGATGTGTATAAGAGAAGAATGACGAGCTGAATTTATATATCCTGAAAAAGGTGAGTAATAGCACTAGTACCTATCAAATGACAATGAACGTTAAAATAAATCGTGAAAGTAAAAAAGTATAGATCTTGTCAGCGAAAGTAAAAGAAAATAACCAAAGAAAAGCAAATCAAAGCAATTATTAAGGCAATGGAATTGTGTACGCAATACGCCACTCGTTTGGTATATAAATCCATTAGGATGCGTCTCAAGAATCAATTCCTTACTCAGCCATCACTAATGAATTAGTTCTTATTTTTGTGATTGCCAAACGCCATTCCTCTTATCTTATTTTGCCTTAAATGCTTCGTTTCTGTTTTTCCTGAAAATATCACACAAAATTAAAAACTCTATAACATGTATACACAAAATATGCAAACATAAATTACAACAAATTGCATGGGTTGCCTCCCTGCTAGCGCTAAATTTTTCTTTTTCAGCCAGACGTGACTGAAATCCATATGTCAAGGAGGTCTCAACGTGGTTTTGGATGTCCGATTAAAGACAATCATGTGAGCATTGCTTTTGAAGGGTCTCTTCCAACGGTAAAGTGGCAAAAAGAATATTGTCTCATTCAGTGCTTATGCCATCTTTTTAATCTTTGTCACTCCAGTGGTTCCTGGAAAGAAATAAATAAAATCATGAGGTCTCATATGGTGCCTGACTTGGAATGAGAGTTCCATTTTGTCAAGTTTCTGGGCGATATCTTTGATTTGTACTCCCTAAAACAGTGTTGTTTCTCCTGAATGCATGAGATCTTCAATATGGTCAGGCATTTGCTCCTCCATTTGCTTTGCTTCTTGCTCCACCTTTTATTCACATATGTATTTTAGGATTTCTTTGTTCAGCTCTTCATCTGTCATCAATGAAATACATGCTCCATAAGTGTCAACTTGAGGATGGAAAGATGTATTTGATTTTAGGTCTTCATCCTATGTGGTTGATATGACTAGCTCAGGTAGCTCTTCTTAAAACATTGGTGAAATGCATGCTCCAATATCTTCATTTTGAGGATACAAAGTTTCATCCTCACTTGTAGTTGGTACAAACAGCTCTGGTTCTTGATCCTCATCAGAGTCCGAATAATAAAAATCAAATTGAGACTTTGCTGGTTCGGGTTCCTGAACTGATACCTCAGATTCGTGATACTTCTCAGCCTCTTCCTCTGTTAAGGTATCATCGTGAAACTCTTAGTACTAAAAGGCTTCATCAGATATGTAATTTAGGTTGTCTATTAATTGTCTCGCTTGATCTGTTATTCTTTGTAAGGTTGCTACTTGGTCTCCTATTTGACTCTGAAACATTTCAGTTATTGCATCTAACTTTTCATCTTGTTTCTTGAACCAATATTTGAGCATGTCAATCATCTGATATTTCTCTGATGGTTCTGGTTCTTGATGAAGATCGTAGGTAGATGATGGATAAGATGGAGAATAAGGTTCAGTGAAATATGTTGGTTCTTCGTACCTTGAAGGATTCTGATAATTCTGCCACCCTGAATTGTAGTAATGATTAATGCTCGTTTGGTTACCATCACATGTCTTACATCTTCTTATTGCGTTTTGATACGGTTGAGCATATGTTGTGTTGAATGGTTTAGACATCCAGGGATAACTGTTGGGATGGACAACAGGCTTTAGAAAATCATATTGTTGCTCCCTGATTTGGGGTGTATCTTCACCTCGTAAAACTCGTAATTCTTTTATCACCCAACTAAGATCCATTTTCAAACATCTGAAAAATAAAAGAGAGAAATCAAAATTACAAATAAAAAAAAAATTAGATACAAGTAAAATAGATAGCTTCAAAATTAATAAATCAAGAAAAATAAGTCCCCGGCAACGGCGTCAAAAACTTGACCGGCGTAATCACACGCGTATAACGCAAGCGCACGTATCGTTCAAGTAGTATAAAAATATCGATCCCACGAGGACTTAATTCATACTATTGTTATTAATTATTGATACTATTTATTTACAGGTATCTAATTAAAGGGAGAAGGGAATAATTGTTTGATTGGTTCGTTGAATGTGATTTGCTGAATAAATAAATAAATAAAATACCTAAAAGAAAATACTTAGGAAAATAAACAAAAGACACAAATATCTAGGGTTTTGATTCCACACAATATTATTCTAATGATGAATTGATTCTCTTATATATGTGTAATAAATCACTCTGCTAACCTGGAACACGAAATTATGTAAAAGCTTTTTCCGATGGTCTGATACAAATACTCAGTATAACCCAATTAATCATATTCATATGTTAAACAACTTACCTGAATTCATTAAGTTCAAGTTCCAATTATGGTTACCCATGTCCGACAGGTACATTCATATCCTATAAGGAAATCTATTAAAGGGTTATTTATCCTCAAGGAAGATCGTGAGCTATTGAATCTAAGGCTGAAACCTAAAATCACTTTTCCAAGTTCATTTTAAGTTTACCATATCAATTTTATTGGTGATCAGGCAACAAGAAGTATTAGGCTTAAGATTCAATAAACAAACTAAAGAATTACTCATTATATAATTAAATCTATTATTAAGCATGTTAATATTTTGCTTCATCACTTCCATAGAATAAAAATAAAATATTGGGGTTAGGGGATTCACCTTTATTATTTCTAATTTAGAAATATCTCTTATTATAATATGGAAATTATCAGTGATATTACCAACCGACCATAAAGGCGGTGTTATTATTTGTCCATAAACCAGCCATATAGGCGGTAATCATCTATCACATAAACATCGGCCATATAGGCGGTGTCACATTATGTCAAATAAATAAAACCAGCAATTAAGACGGTATAACATTTAGTCCATATTATTAAATTATAATTTTCATATTATAATCAATGGAGATTAATCTAAACTGTAATAATAAAAGCTTCACCCTTCCCCCATCGAAAATTAACTACTAAACATAAAAGAAAAGAAAATAAAATAAAATAAAATAAACTATTACTATTACTGAAAATAAAAATACATAGTTAAAATACTGAAAATAAATACAAACAAGATGCAATCATTAAATTCCTTACAAAAACCTAAGGAAAGCAAGAGAATTACAAATGAAACAGCTTGGTATTTATAGGCAAAGAAAATGCTTCCACCAATTTCTCCACCAAACACTCCACAAAACACTCCACCGAACATGCCACAAAACTCTCCACCAAAGACTTTATCAAACATGGCACCAAACATGGCACCAAAGATGGCACAAAGCACTCCACCAAACATGATTGCTTGTTTGGTGGAAGTTTGACAATTTTTATTTTTAATAATGACTTTAATAATTAAACATAACATAATTTCGGATTGTTCATCAATTTCTGTCTTGAAAACTTCAGAATTCGAAATTCCTACGAACGTCAAAGTTGTAGATCTTTGAATCTTCTTTAATCTAGAACTTGAATCACCTCAATCCGATATCGGAGTAAAACGTTATGGCCAAAATATGAAAATTGCGCAAAGCTGAAATTTCCAAAATTGTACTTAGTTAAAATGCCATTTCAAGATTCCAACCTCCAAAATCCATATGTCAAGTCCAGTTTTTGCCATTCTTTGTTCCATATTTCATTCTGAATGATTCCATTAAGTCCCGATTTTATTTTATCTGTAAAATAAACTAAAACACATCAAAACGTTCATAAAACTCGAGAAACTATATAAAATATTAAGTAAAATGGGTGGGAAATAGTGATATTTTCTACTCATCAATTATGTATGTTATTATCCCTTGTGGTATATAGGATGGAAACCCATACGTAAATTCTGTAGCCGGATCCAAATGGGCGATGGTGCGGTTTGTACTTGGGACACAACTCCACGTGCCACTCAGGAAATACTCATATTTGCGTGATTAACCCCCCTTTTGTTTGCTATTTATTTATTGACGTTTTTCCCGCTTTTGATTGTTTATTATAATTTCTGTTATCGCATCTCGTATTTCTTATTTAATATGCCTTTGGAACTATGGTATTGTGATTGTTCTTTTGTTTGGGTATGTTATTACATTTTTATTCGCTTTTATGCATGAATTGCATTAAGACTTGACTATACCATTGTGTGAACCCGTCCATTATACTAGCATAAGTAAGGGACCATTCCGAACCCAATGGTTTGAGGTCTTCCATTGCGAGGGGTGAGTGCGGCCGTATATATTTCCTAGTTCACACTAAGTGGTGACTTCTTTATTCTCCGGTTTAGTCCCCCGCGGGCTACTTCGTAATCTCTATGGGCTGCGAGCCCAACAGTGTCGTGGTCGCCGAGCATCATAGGCATAGCGGTAAACCCTGCTTCGCTCCTATAGATGGCGACTCCACTGGGGATAGAGAATCGGCCCCGAAACAATTCCTTGTAATGTCTGTGGCTTTGACTTTGGTTACCCAAGTCTCATATATTTTGCATACCCTTCTTACCCCGATGGCGTCATGTATCATGAAGTCACTTTCACTCAAGGCGGTGGATCGTTATGTGATGATAACCATCACTCGTCGGCACGTACCCTAGGGTATAAAAAAGGTGTGCTCACTTGGTCGCTCAAACCCTTGAGTGGGGAGACCTAGTTGTGTGCAACCCTTCGCCAATGAGGCCTTATCCATACCCTTGTAAGCCCACATCTTATGCTTGTGTTTGGGCCAGTCATCATTTGGATCCATTTGGGCTTCTCGTCATAAGATACGAACTTGTTGGGCCACTTAAACTGGGACAAGTTTGTATCTAATGATGATTGGGCCAAAAGTTTTCAAAATGATGATGGACCACTTTGCGTTTGGGCCCCCCTATCATTTGAAGTTATTTAGCCACCTTATCGCAAAAGTGTAAACCTGATGGGCATTTTTCAACTGGGACAAGTTTACACCTCGCTATAATCTGATTGAACGCTTTAAAATGATAACGGGCCAACTTGTATGAAAACCTTGATGGGCTTAGAAGGTTCAAACAGGATCCGAATATGCCAGACGCATGAGTCCGATATCCACAATGGCTTTCATCCATGAAGGATACGCCTTGTTATGGCATATTTGTATACTTTTGGATATCTCCAAGTCCGTCTTCCCCACAACTGTGATTACCAAGGGCCCAATTTGTCGTTTCTAGACAATGGCACAATCCCCATAATAGGCTTAGTCAATCTTGTAAATGGGCGGTCTTTGTCTTTTACTGATGAAGAGGGACTGAGGTAGCCAAGGTTCACCCGTATAGCTTAAGAGAGAACGATCTTTATGTACCCCACATTGGTGCATAAAATGAGCCATGCCTAGGACAGAAATAGACTTACCACGAGTGTCGTAGGAATAAGGTCGGAAGGGTATATGCTATTTTGATAACCACATGCATCTCATGCATCTCATGCATACATGCATCATGCTGACCCCTTGTCTTAAAAGCCATCATAGATATCCGTTAGGTTAGAGAAGAAGGAAGACTTGTCAAGAAGAGGTTAGCAACCATGGATGCGTCAGGCAGTGAAGATTCCAGCATGGATCAATTGGAGACCAACATCACCAAAATTACCGAGCAATTACAAGCTTTGACCAACGCTATGGCCAATCTAATAGTACCCCGCACAGTGGGAACAGAAAACAACGAGGATGAAAGGCGTGAGGAGCCCCCGAATAGGGTGAGCGAAGAAATCCTTATTTTTAATGATGATATTGCTGAGTATGCCGCGGGAAGGATAGCTGGGTCTGAGGCAGAGTTACAGAAACTCAGAGAACAAATAGAGTCAGTTACCCGTAAGATGAAAGGAAAACATGAAGATCTATTAGACTATGATACGATGACTATAACTTTTGAAGAACATCTGCCTCCCTAGTTTAAGATACCTCACAAAGCCAAGTTCAACGGAAACGGAGATCCTAGGGTCCATCTCCGACAATATGTTTCAGTGATGAGTTCAGTGGGTTTGTCGAAACGCCAGGTGCAGAAAACATTCGGGATGACACAGGAAGGGGCGCCCGTAGTATGGTATCATGGCCTGGAGAAAAAGGTAAGGGATGACTGGAGGGCATTAGTGGAGGCCTTTCTGAACCAATATGTCACGTACATAGATATAGACTTGTCGCTCCGTGACCTAGAAAACACCAAACAAAAGCCAGAAGAGACCTTCAAAGATTATGTGGATCGCTAGAGAATTCAGCTCTTGAAGATGCAGACACGACCCTCGGAGAAGGACCAGATTAAGATGATCATTAAGGGCACCAAGCCCTCCATTTATAACAAGCGGAGAAGGATGACCTCCATGATTAGCGACTTTCGACAGTTAAGAGAAACTGTCATGGATATCGAGGAAGAGGAAGCCGAGAACATAAAATTTTACAGCCAGAATAGAAAGCCCATTGAGGGGCCTTCAGGGGCCAAGCCCGCTCCTACTGAGGTCACCGCCTTCAGAAACATGCAATTCTCCAATTTGGGTAGACCTTTGTCCAAGGTGTTTGAAAAGCTGAAGAGGCAATGACTCATAAAACTCTTAGAACCTAGACCACTTCCAAACCCTGTGCCACACCACCTCGACCTAAACCTATACTGTCACTACCATCAGTAAAAAGGCCATGAAACTAATAACTGCGCCCGCCTCCAACATGAGATTCAATACCTCATTGACACCCATAAAATACTCGACCCAGAAAAAAAACAACCCAACACACACAGAAATCATCTACCCAATTACCACTATGTTCCACCACCCACCTATATGATCAACTCCGGCCTGCCCGAATGCTTTGTCCACCAAACCCTCAACCACCAAGTTTTCTGTATGGGATATGGGATAGTAGTAGTGAAGATGAAACAGAGTAGGGGAGAGATTTATGGGAAAACTTCTCGAGCAGTGACGAAGAGGAGGTAGTAGGGATGACTCGCAATGGATGTTTTTACAGTGATGTAACAAAGAAAGGAAAAGAAGTGCTAACAGAAGGCCAAGTGGTGACGGAGAATACGGATAACACCGAAGGGGATACTGTGTTACATCAATTGAAGAAGACACGGGCACAGGTGAGCATATGGGAGTTATTATGCACCTCTCAAGAGCACAGGCGTGCCATGGTAGAAGCTCTAAGCAAGATAATGGTACCTGAAGATGCAAATTCGACGATGTTCGTAGGGTCAGTACAAAAAGATAGTATGATGATAACATTCCTTGAAGAAGAACTCCCGATGGAGGGGAGGAATCACAACAAGCCATTATTAATAAAAGCGGAAGTAAGAGGCAATAAGACATCTTGTGTGATGGTGGATGATGGCTGATCTATCAATGTTTTCCCTTTGAAGATTCTGTCAAGATTGGGTATGCGGACAACAGATTTAAGCCCCTCCAGCATGACTATCAAAGCATATGACGATAGCAAACGGGGAGTCGAGGGTACTTTCATCACAGTAGTCAAAGTTGGCCTGATAGAAGACGAGGTGGAGTTCACAGTGCTTGATATCCCAGCTACATTTGCTCTGTTATTGGGGAAGCCATGGTTTCATAAACTTGGGGGCGTGCCATCCACTTTGCACCAGGTTATTAAGTTCTCGCATGGAGAGGAAGTCGTCTCCATCAGGGCTGAAGTAGATAATGATGTGGCTGCTTTAGACATACAGTCTTTCACAAGGTTCCAAGTGGCGGCAAACTTCGAAGAATGGGTGGACCCTAAAGTGGCCAGAATCATGGAAAGAATGAAATATGAGCCGGGCACAAGTTTGAGTGCTAGAGGACAGGGAATAAGAGCATTGCCAGATTTCAAGGGACATACCACTAAGAGAGGATTTGGGTATGAATCCGATGGGAATGAGCCGAAGACCAAGAAAAAAAGGGATGAAGCTGATGGAATACTTTGTGAAAGCCACAGGGTATCAAAGAGAACCTGAACCCGTAGAAGTCAATGGGATCATAGTACCGGGATTCGAGATCTTCAAGGATGTGATGGGCAAAGAACCACATGCAGAGGATGTTGTAAAAGAGGAAGATAAATGGGAAGAAGAACTACTGCAGTTGGAGAATCTGACGCTCGAAGAAAACAATGAGGCGGAAGAAGACAAGACTGCAAATTACGAAGATGTTTATTTTCCTGACTTATTTGATTGTAATCCTGCATTTATTAATAATAAAGACATTGATTTTGCTTACTTGTTTGAGTCTTTTCCTGTTAGTCTGAATGATAACATGCATGACTTGAGCATATTTGACATTGATTCAACAAAGACAAATGCATTTAATCTTGGTACATGTGAAAACCCCAAGGAAATTTCAATTACAAGTGAGGTTACCTCTGATGAGCGGAAAAAATTAGAGAGAATATTAAAAAAATATGCAAAAATTTTCGCCTGGTCCTATGAAGACATGCCAGTAGTGGACATGGGTATTGCCCAGTACATGATACCAACTTATCCAAACATGAGACCAGTAAAATAGAAGCTCCGAAGAATGAGACCAGAATGGGCTGAAAAGATTAGGGAAGAAGTCAAGAAGCAAATAGATGTGGGGTTCTTAGAGGTGGTGAAGTACCCCGAGTGGTTAGCCAACATTGTGCCGATACCGAAGAAGGATAGAAAGGTCAGAGTGTGCGTGGATTATAAGGACCTCAACAAAGCTTGCCCAAAAGATGATTTTCCCCTACCTCATATAGACGTGTTGGTTGATAACGCGGCTATATACTCGTTCGCGGATGGATTCCCAGGATATAACCAGGTATTCATGGCCGAAGAAGACAAGCATAAGACTGTTTTCGTCACTGAGTAGGGTACATATTGTTATACGGTGATGTTGTTTGGACTTAAGAATGCGGGAGCCACTTATCAACAAATGGCCACTACATTATTCCACGACTTAATGCACAAGGAGATTGAGGTATACGTGGATGACATGGTTAAATCAAAGACGATGGCCGAACATATAAAAGCACTGGAGAAGTTCCTTCAAATAGTCGATAAGTACAACCTCCGACTCAACCCTAAGAAGTGTGTGTTTGGGGTAACATCCGGAAAGTTGTTAAGGCATACGGTAGGAATGGGAGGGATAGAAGTGGACCCCGAAAAGACCAAGGCAATTACCGAGATGCCCGCACCGAAGACAAGAAAGGAAGTTAGAGCTTTTCTCGGGAAAATCCAGTATATCAGTCGATTCATTGTCAAGCTAACATTAGTATGTGAACCCATCTTCAAGCTATTAAGAAAGGACCAGCCTGTGGAGTGGAATGGGCAATGTCAATAAGCTTTTGACAAAATCAAGGAATACTTGGTTAAACCGCCCGTCCTGAAACCTCCAAAGCCGGGCAAACCCTTTGTGTTGTATTTGGCCATAGAACCCGAAGCGCTGCGGGCGATGATGGTACAGGCAGACGAGACAGGGGTGGAACATGCAGTCTACTACCTCAGTAAGAAGATGCTTCCATATGAAGCCCGCTATCAAGAGGTGGAAAAGATCTGTTTGGCAGTGATATGGGCTTCCCGAAAGTTACGTCATTATTTCCAATCCTATAAGATACAAGTGGTAGAAAAAGAGAATCCCCTAATGTATTTGCAGTCAGTACCTTCACTGGTGGGGAAGTTGGGAAGATGTTTCGTGTTGCTAACAAAGTTTGATATAGAATACCTCACCTCTAAGGTAATCAAAGGGCGAGCTGTATGGGAATTCTTGGCGTTACAACCTATAGAAGGAGATCAGTATAAGTTCGAATTCACAGACGATGAGGTTCAAGCCATAACGATCCAGGGATGGAAAATGTATTTCGATAGGGCGGTGAATTACAAAGGAGCTGGAATATGAATTGTGATAGTATCCCCCGAAGGCGAAACCCTACCTATGGCCAAAAGGTTGATGTTCGGAGTAACCAACAACATGGCCGAATATGAAGCATGTGTCTTTGGAATGAAAGCACTAATAGCCTAGGAGCTAGGGATGTAGAAGTTTATGGAGACTCGATGTTGGTAGTTCGACAGAACTTCGTTGAGAACGGCAACGGGAGCCACACCCTATGCTTTGGTTTACAGGATGGAGGCAGTGTTACCAGTGGAAATGGAGATACAATCAATGCGAGTACTAGCAGATGTAGGATTGCCTGAACAGAAATGAGCCTCACAAAGGTTCGAACAGCTAACATAACTGGATGATAAAATGATAAAGACCTTGTACCACATGCAGCTATACCAGAAAAGGTTGGCCAAGGCGTTCAACAAAGAGGTGCGCCCCACCAAGATCAGAGAATGTGATCTAGTGCTCAAGCAGTCGAACCCACTGATAATGGACCCAAGGGGAAAGTTCAGGCCCAATTGGGAAGGGCTCTACCTAGTCAAAAAGGTGATGGGGAACAAAGCCGTGAGACTGTCAGATTTGGAAGGGAACGAGTTCACCGATGTAACATCCCGCCTAAGCCAGGATGCTACCGGTAGGAGACAGGCCAACCCCGCCTCCATAAGCCTTTGACTCTGCCGAAATTTCGGCATGACCTCTACTAAAATCGAGCAACTTGAATCAAAGTCCAGCTCCTCTAAACAACCTATTGGGCCCAAACACAAAACATAACTCTAAAATAAAGATCTCAAGACAAACACAATTGGGCTCCGTGCCCGAAAATGCGTATAAACAAAAACATTTACAAGTAAACTTATATAACTTAATCTTCTACAACTAAATTTATACAACTGGACTCTGATACCCCCAAGACCTAGTGACAGGCTGGCTGCAACGCTGCTATCCGGCTCCTCAAGCTCTGGTGTTTGGGGTCGACCGATCAGGTCACCAACCTGCAAAACTCAAACACTGTTGTGGTGTGAGTAATAAGACTCAACAAGTAACTATGCTCATTCCTTGAGCGGCAAACACATGCAGGATCTGAATTTTGTTTCCATATTGACTTAGTTGTTTATATGATTTCGCAATTATTCACAAAGTCTGAGTTAACTATATAACTCTTTTTCATTTGCAAACATTATTACTTGTTACTGGTTTCTTTAATTACTCATACATATATATTAAGTCATGTTTCTTGATTGCAATCGACATCCATGACCTTTATTTATTTAAACTAGTCTTATCATGTTTCCGCTGCGCAACTCAGATATTTCAATACTTACCTACTTACTATATGTTAATCTAGCTCGGATATTTATTTCAATTATCTTTCTTTTGTTTCATTGAAATATCATCAAATCGGATCTATAACATATTCTTTCCTTCAGACATTCATCACACTATCATCAATTGTGTATACATGCATATGTTATCATACCGTCATATTCTAGCGTTCTTACAATATGTTCTTTCTATGTAAATATACAACTCATACAATCATCATTGATACATATACATTTAAATAAAATCATGCTACCATGCACTAATATCAACCATATATACATATTGATGCAATCATGTCATTATGTGTTAATGCCAATTATATGCATTTCAAATGATATCCAAATTATATGATTTATATGCATAATTAGTAAATTGTACTCTACTCTAGTATGTCATGCTCTTAGAAAATACTTTTCTGAAAACCTTTTATGAAAAATTGCTTTCTGAAAACTCTTTTTGAAACTCTGTTTGAAAATCTCTTAATAAAACTTATATTTATGTTAACATGCTTAAAATCTCTGATTTCTGAAAACTGTTTCTAAAATCTGTTTTCTAAAATCTTATACTGAAAAGCTGAAATCTGAAAACTGAAAACTGAAAACTTAAAACTGCGTCCAGGAAATCGACTCAACTGGACGTGTCCGGGAATAATCACCGAGTCTCGATGTCCAAGACAACGACTCAACTAGATATCTCTCTACACCCAGGACAACTACTCAAGTGGGTGTGCTCTATGCCCAGGAAACCGAGTCAACTGGGCATCTCTGAAACTGGTGGTGGCCTACGTCCAGGACAACGACTCAACTGCAACGTCGAGTTCTACACCCAGGACAACGACTCAACTGGGTGTAGCCACCACTAGAACTGGGGGTGCGGATCAATGCTACCGCCCAAGCTCTGAAACCAAGATTTCGGGGATCTGTCAACCCTAGTCCTGCTCGAGGATCTGAGAGCGTCCCCTCAGTCGTCCACAATTGCATGTCTCTGAATCCGTCAATTCCATCTGTATCTCAAGTTACATACTGGGGTGAGTGAGGCATTGCACCGCTAATACTTGCGACAATCATTATGCTTTGGCTTTGGTCATCCAGTTGTAGGCATTGCATTTTCGCATGTGAAACCCGATGATGAGTCTCAGTTGGAGGCACTACTTTTTTAGCTAGGATATTGCGGGAAACGGAGGTCGGAAGGGGAAATTCAGAATAAGTACGTCATCAGTTCATTCACAAGCTCACTGTCTTCGTTATTGCTGCGTTCGTTACTACGTTCGAACGTCAGGCAGATTGCGGACGTTCGTGCCGCGTTCGAATTGGCGTTCGAACGAAGTCGGTATTTCTGGTTTTGCTGCTAACCTCGCACCCCAGCCCCATTAGCCCCCAAATCCCATAAAACACATCCCAATTTAAATAAATAGATATTAATTAAAACATTAACTAAATAAGATAATAATTAATTATTAAATAATTAAATAAAACATTTACCAAACATAAAATAAACAATTACCAATTAAACTAAAATCATGCCTAATTAAAATCAATCCTAACCAATCAAGCTAATTAAATATTGACTTCCTAATCTAATAAGACATCTACCAATTTAAATTAGTTGACTTCCTAATTCAATAAGATACCCACCAATTTAGATTAGTTGACTTCATAATTTAAAATATTTTATCCCCCCTCAATCTTGTATATACCATCCTTAGGACTCCTAATTTAGAAACTAGATCTTTTCCTTGTGAGATAAGGGCAAACCCTAGCTCTTCTATATAAACATGCATTAACCTAGCCACACCATCTCTCCACTCTCTCTAATACACGCCCAAGACAAAAAAAGAAAACACTTGACATATACACAAAAAGAGAACAAAGAGCCCTAACCATATCTTCCATAGCCGAATCCTCCACAAGCAACTATCCTCCATAGCCGAATCCAAAACAAACCAAACTCACCCTTAGCCGAATCCAGAACACCAAAATCCTTCAAAGTCGAGACCACCACAAGCAATAACCCTCCTTAGCCGAATCAAAACACTCCACTCCTTCACCGAGAACACATCCCCCCATACAGCCCTTACAATCATTGAAACACCCCTAAAACACGCCTAAACAGCCCTTGAATCACCTTAAAACAGCATCCCAAATCCTCTTAAAACAGTCCCTAAAAACCTTAAAAACAGTGACATAAAACTGCATTCATATCTTAAAAATAATCACACACAACTGCACTAAGAACCCACACAAACTTGGAACAGTTCATTGAAATGTCAAAACAAGTGGCCCCAGTGAAGCAGCAAAACAGAGGCCGAACAGGATCAGAACGGAGTTCGAACCGCAAGCAAAACAGCAAAGCAGTGAGCTAGGACGCTAAACCAGTGAACCGGAGAAGTTGAGGAGCTGTACCCTTCCGACGTCCGTGAAACGCATGCCTGAAAGTTTGCAAAAGGTTAGACCTGAGGGTACTTTCACACCCGTGTTTATGTAACTTTCGTTATTTATTTTGACTGTATTTTACTTATTTGTCGAATCTGTTTGTGTGATGTGTGTTGTGGGTATTGGATGAATGGAAGAGTGTCGTCTCTTGTGGTATATAGGATGGAAACCCAGACGTAAATTCCGTAGCCGAATCCGAATGGACGGTAGTGCGGTCTGTACTTGGGATACAACTCCACGTACCACTTGAGTAAACGGCACCCTCTTTTGTTTTGTGTTGCTTTGGTTTATTTATTTTTCGTCACTTAATTCTGCATGTTGCTTATTTGTGCATTACTCAATCGAGCGCATGGGCTTAGTAAGTGGAATGAAAGATCCCCTACGGGGAGGGGCTTAAAGCCCTTTACCACGATGCTTTGCCGCGCCGGTTGACGTGTGTTCGGTTGGATGTAAGATGTGTTCAATCGGGCATACTTAGTTTGATATGATTGTCTTTATGTTTGTATACATGATGCGATCGAGCGCATGGCTTAGTAAGTGGAATGAAAGATCCCCTATGGGGAGGGGGTTTGAAAGCCCTTTACCACGATGCTTTGCCACGCCGGTTGACGTGTGTTCGGTTGGATGTAAGATGTGTTCAATCGGGCATACTTAGTTTGATATGATTGTCTTTATGTTTGTATCTATGATGTGATGCGACGCGCATGGGCTTAGTATGTTGGTCTAAAGGTCATCTCTTTGAGAGATCAAGAGCCCCAAAAGGCCACATTTACAGCAGTACTTCGCCGCGCCCCTTTATTTTGTTGTCTATGTATTGCGTCCCATTCCATGCATCAGGTTTGTTCCCGTTCGAATGCGTTTACGAACGCAACTCGAACGCGCATGCATTTCGCCTTATCATACATCAGGTCTCATTTCCGTTCGAACGCATTCACGAACGCCATACGAACGTGAGTATTCTATTTCATTTCTGTTCGAACGCGTTCATAAACGCCACACGACGGAGTATTCTGTTTCATTTCCGTTCGAACGCGTTCACGAACGCCCCCGAACGTGAGTATTCTGTTTCATTTCCATTCAACGCGTTCACAAACGCCATACGAACGTGTGCATTCTATTCATTCCCGTTCGAACGCGTTTACGAACGCTACTCGAACGAGAACCTTCTGTTTACCGTTCGAACGCGTTTACGAACGCTGCACGAATGCATACGGTAAACAGATTCTCTCGCATCACATTACGACATGTCCATCTTGGCATATGGTTACCCTTTTTTACGCTATGCATTTGTATTACCTCTCTAGTTGTCTATTTCTGTTATGCGCCTACAATATTATTTGTCGTCATTTTGATTTCCTTTACATTACACGCAAATGTTACCATGACTGTTTGTGTTTATATTACATGAATGATTGAATTCTTATGACGTTATGTGTTTGTTGTTGCAAAGGCCTACCTTTGAGTATGTGAATTTGGCAATAAGATTTGGTTTCATGTATGTCAGATGTAAACTATACTTTTAAGCATGTGAATTTAGGATTGTGGTGCACTTGGAAATGTATGTCATAGGCTTGGTTGGATTATTGCATAAATCTTTACATTACAAGTTGCATAAGTAAGGGACCATTCCGAACCCAATAGTTTGAGGTCTTCCCTTGCGAGGGGTGAGTGCGGCCTTAAATCTTTGTCCCGGTTCACACCGGGTGGCGACTCCCTTATTCTTCGGTTTAGTCCTCTGTTGGCTACTCTGTACTCCCAATTAGGCCCCCGAGCCTGGAACAGCATTGCGTCGCCCAGATTTTGTGTTCCCACAATCTGGCGACTCCACTGGGGATAGAGAATCGGCCCCGAAATAATGCCTTGTAATGTATAGATTTATGCTTTAATTAACCGTGTCTACAAATGTGTGAAATGGAGGTTGTGATCAAAGGCATTTTAAGGCTAGGTAATGGTTTGGTGTCTTCCTTCACTCACTACCTTTCTAGAAGGAAAAGCTGTGAAGGCACCTAGATAGCCATCTACTCGTAGCCTATTGTGATGACTAATTTGGAAGACTCGTTGTTTATTCCTGACACCAAGCGATAAGAGCCTAAGAGGCTTGGGTATTTAAGTGAGCCTCGCTCCACCTTCCCTCTGGGGAATCTACAACGGGAAATCCATTTGACAGTCTGTCACACACCATAGCTCATTGGCACGTACCTTAGTGTATAAAAAAGGGTGTGCTCACTTGGTTGCTCGAACCTTGATTGGGGAGACCTAGTTGTGGGCCGTCCTTCGCCGATGAGAGCCTTTGTCCATACTCCCACAAACCCATGCGTAGACCGGGTGTATAGCCTATAACAAATATTTCCTTGTGCTTTAGGACCATTATCATTTGGATGAATTGGACTCTTTGTCAAAAATGCGAACTTGCTGGGCCATTTAAACTGGGGGGCAAGTTCGTATCCTATGACAATTAGGCCCAAAGCTTCTGAAATGATGGTGGGCCACACGGTAGAAGTTATTATTTTATGTTTATAATATCTTCCTTGTATGCTTATGTTTGGGAACATGCTATTTGAATCCATCTGAGTCTTTTTCATGAGATATGGGCTTGTTGGGCCATTTAAACTGGACAAGAACATATCTTATGACGAATGGGCCAAAAGGCTTCTAAATAACAATGGGCCATTTTATGATTGTGTTCGGAATATTATCATTTGGATTTAGTTGGGCTCTTTGCCATAAGTCATGAACTCGTTGGGCCATTTAAACTGGGACGGGTTCACTCTTATGACAGTTGTCCCAAAAGCTTCTAAAATGATAATAGGCCGATTTGTTTGAAGATTTTATTTGATTTAGTATATGTTATATACTTCTTATGCACATCATGCATACATACATCATGCTAACCCTTGTGTTCAAAAAGCCATCATAGATTCCCGTCGGGTTAGGGAAAATGGAAGACTCACCAAAATACTGGGAACAGACATGAGTGAATCGGATATTGAGGTATCCCGTATGGATCAGTTGGAAAATAGTCTCGCCAAGGTCACCGAACAGTTGCAAGCCATGACCACTGCCATGGCAAATATGGCTGTGCCCCGTGCTGGGGGAAATTCTGAGAATGTGAGGCGCGAGGAGCCCCCGAATGGGTTGGGGGATGATATCCCCACTTTTGATGATGACATAGCAGAGTATGCAACAGGCAAAGTGATTGGGTCTCAGACAGAATTTCAGAAGCTTCGGGATAAGATTGAAACAGTTACCCGCAAAATGAGGGGTAAACATGAAGAGTTGTTAGATTATGAGGCAATGACCTTCGGAGAACAGCTGCCAGCTCAGTTTAAAATGCCAGACATGGCCAAGTTTAATGGGAATGGAGACCCAAGAGTCCATCTGCAGCAATATGTCTCAGTCATGAGTTCAATGGGCCTATCACAGCGCCAAGTCCAAAAGATGTTTGGGATGTCACTCGAGGGGGCACCTGTGGTTTGGTATCATAGCCTTAAGAAGAAGGTTAAAGAAGATTGGAAGGAACTAGCTGATGCTTTTCTGAAGCAGTATGTTACAGACTTAGAAATTGACTTGTCACTCCGTGATTTGGAGAACACTAAACAGAAGCCATAGGAAAATTTCAAAGAGTATGTGGATCGCTGGAGAAGCCAGCTTTTGAAAATGCAGACTCGGCCTTCAGAGAAAGACCAAATTAAGATGATTATCAAGGGCACCAAGCCCTCTATTTATAGTAAGCTGAGGAGGATGACTTCGATGATTTCTGATTTTCGACAGTTGAGGGAAACTGTCATGGATATTGAGGAAGAGGAGGCTGAAAACAGAAAGTTTTATGGCCATAATAAAAGAACTTTTGGGGGGCCTTCTGATACAAAGCCCGCTACTACCGAAGTCGCTGCCATCAGAAACAGGCAATTCTCCAACCTTGGTAGACCTTTGTCGAAGGTGTTTGAAAAGTTACAGGGACAAGGAATCTTGAAACCCTTAGAAGGCAAGCCACTTCCACACCCCCCACCACCACACATAAATGTGAACCTTTATTGTCACTTCCACTAGCTACGTGGCCATGACACCGACAACTGCACCCGCCTCAGGCATGAAATTCAAGATCTCATAGATTCCCATAAAATACCCAACCTATGAAAAGAAACCATCAACCACCAAGCTTCTTACATGGATGACACTGAAGAACCATAGGCCGAGGAAGAAGGCAGTGCTGCGGATGATGGAGATGTTCCTCCTAGTCTATTTGATCCAGTTTTTTTAAATGACATTGATTTTGTTACTTTTTCGAACTCTTTTCCTCAACAATAATAAAGACGTTCATTTTGCTAAAACTCTTATGCAATATGAGAATATTTGAGAAAAGCATTCAACCTTGGTACTATGGAATCCAGTGATGAACACGGGGAACCTTCGAAGTAAGCAAACAGAAAAGATAAGATAGACATTCAGAAATTGGGAAATAGAGCCAGTGAAAATATCAGACTTGGAAGGGAATTAGTTCACCGAGCCGATCAACGTAGACAGATTGAAGAAATAGCTTGTCTGAGGAAGAGAAGGCTAAGCAGTCACCAAGAGAATTAACGGAAGACCTAACCCGACGGGATAGGAACATTCATGCATGCATACACGTAACGCATTTTGCATCCTTTCGTGTTTGTTCTGTTTTGTAATAACAGGTTTCAAAGGAGAAAAAAAAAAAGAAAACGCCGAATGCAAGCCAACCAGAAGTAGTAATAGTACAATGTCAGCAGTTTTCGGGAACGGATCACATGGGCGAGGCCCATATCATCAGTATCAGTTTGGGATGAATCTCGAGGGTCGAGGCCCACATCAGTATCAGTCTGGGGGCAAGGCCCATATCGGTAGCAGTTAGGGCCGAGGCCCACATTATCAGTTGTTTCGGTAATAAGCAGACTCAGAGGGGCGAGGCCCATATCGGTAGCAGTTAGGGCCGAGGCCCAAACAGTGTCATCATTGCCGGGTATGGCATTCTGGGGGCGAGGCCCACATTACATCGGATCAGTTCTGCCGAGAATGGCACTCCGAGAATGGAGATATAATCCAAGAATGGAGCAGAGTTCAAGAATGAACAAGTCGGAAATGACACTCTGAGAATGGAGATATAATCCAAGAATGGAGCAGAGTTCAAGAATGAACAAGTCGGAAATGACACTCCGAGAATGGAGATATAATCCAAGAATGGAGCAGAGTTCAAGAATGAACAAGTCGAAAATGACACTCCGAGAATGGAGATATAGTCCGGGAATGGACAGTTCAAGAATCAACAAGTCGAGAATGGCAATCCAAGAATGGAACAGAATTCAAGAATGAACAAGCCGGGAATGGCATTCCAGGAATGGAAATACAGTTTACGAATGAACAAGCTGGGAATGGCACTCCAAGAATAGAAGCACGGTTCGGGAATGAATCACCTCACAACACGGTTCGGGAATGAATCACCTCGTAGTAACGGTTCGGGAATGGACCACCTTACAGTAACAGTTCGGGAATGGACACCTCACAGCAACGGTTCGGGAATGAACCACCTCACAGTAACGGTTCGGGAATGGACACCTCACAGTAACGGTTCGGGAATGGACCACCTCACAGTAACAGTTCGGGAATGGACATCTCACAGTAACAGTTCGGGAATGGACACCTCACAGTAACGGTTTGTGAATGGACCACCTCACAATAACGATTCGGGAATGGACCACATCACAGCACGGTTCGGGAATGAACCAAGGGTCGCAGCACCCCACCATCCAACTCAACTCAACACATGGTAAGTCAAGTGGCAGCTGGCGAGCCAGGTAAGTGAAAATGCATTGCATAACTTTGATAGGATTGTTCAAAGTCACACACTGCACAAGTCCCATCAAAGTGGGGGCGACTGTAGGCATTGCATTTTCGCATGTGAAACCCGATGATGAGTCTCAGTTGGAGGCACTACTTTTTTAGCTAAGGATATTGCGGGAAACGGAGGTCGGAAGGGGAAATTCAGAATAAGTACGTCATTAAGTTCATTTCACAAGCTCACTATCTTCGTTAGTGCTGCGTTCGTTACTATGTTCGAACGTCAGGCAGATTACGGACGTTCGTGCTGTAGAGTTTCAATCAAGTCCCAAGATCATTTTAAGCATAAAAACGAGTTGAATACATATCAAAGGAGGTGCGGAATAACTCACATTGATTGGTTTGGATGCTACCAAGATGGACCAAATTCGCACTTCATGTTCAAGCTCGGTTTTGGCCTCCTTGGACTGCTATCATGCTCGGTTTGGGGGCTCTTTTGATGCTCCAAAATCGGCCATGAAAGACTCTATTGAAGCTCCAAGCTTCAAGCTTTCCATGCTCACAAATTCGTTTCCCTATCACCTAATATAACCCATGTATGTGTGCTAGCACTTAGATCTTGCAACAAGATCATTAGCTTCTCAATTTTTGTGTGAAAACCAGAAAAAATGGAAGAGAATCGGTCACCATGACCGTGAAAAGAGAGAAGAGGTTTTTTGGCTCCAAAAGCTAAAACCGTATGTTGTCCTTCAAGAGAGAGAGAAGACCGAAATTGATGGTGAGGAAAAAGAAAAAATGTAATATATATTATTCATTTATTTTCCAAAAATAAATAAAACAAATATATACCAAACCTTTTCATATTCCAAAAAGTCAAAAAACAAAAAGCAAATAATGCTTTTCACCTTTTACCCATCACTTCTACTTTTTACATCAAGTCACTTTATTAAAGTGACAACTTGTCATGTCACATCACTCAAAGTGACAAGTGATTTGACAATTGATGCGACTAGTGATTTGACGCTTGATGTGACTTGCGTGCCGCGCTCGAATTCGAAATGCGAATGCGCTCGCAATCAATCTCGGGCTCGGGTTCGCTAATTCCAAATTAACGAATTTTCCGTCGCGTCGTAATTAAATAATTACGCCTAGCGAATTCACTATTCACGTCACTAACGAATTAATTCTAAATTAATTCGTTCGCCCGAATTAAAATCTAATTTTAATTCCGCGTCGAAATCCAATTTCTTATAATATATCAAATATATTATTTTATCGATTAATTCCAAATTAATCGTTCTCTCTCTTAATTAATATTTTATCCCAGATAAAATATCTCCGCAATTAATCCCAGATTAATTTTCTCTCTCTTCTAATTAATCCTAGATTAATTAAAGTGCGAGTTATACATCATCGGTGAATCTTCAGGAAGCGACCCATGAGATCTCCGGATATGTTGCCAGTAAATACGGTCGTCGGACTATCCGAACACGTAAGTATCGCGTACTACGTTTATACCGATTTACAAGACAAGGTTGGCTTCTTGCAAAGCGCCATGCCTACCCAATTCTCCAGAAATATTCTTACAGGAATATATAGATCTGTATCAAGCGTAGTATACCGTAGTATTTTGTATATTGGCCCAGTATCGGATAGTCACGTGCTAGGGCTGGGACTGGATAAGTGTCTGCCCCGTCCGAAGCACATGTCGGATGTCTGGTAACTAGTCTCTATAATCGGATATGCATGACCTAGTCATAACATCCTGATGGTTGCGCAACACTTAAGAGCACTAGTACCGTATCCTGCGTGACATCATCTCCAATATGACTGAAGTGATACTTCCGTCTTGACATCACACCCAATACACTACGACTCTTTGATAAACCCAGAAATGGTGTACGCAGAACCGGTTAAAGCCCTGTACCACCAAGACCAAAGTCTACCGATTATCGCAAGTATTAGCGATGCAAGTCTCAGGTTAAGACTATACACACCTACCTTGATTTCGGCCTCCCATAGACACATAGTCATAATACCAATGGGATTCCGAGGGGTCTATCCAGAGCGAAGCTGTTTCCCGTACCATCGGTGAAACACGACCTCCTATCGCACTTGCATAAGTATCCAATACTTATATATATGAGAACTATGCCGTTGTGCCCTCACAATGCGCACAAGTGCAATACTAGCCTATTCCGCATTATCGATGTCCAGTCTCGATAATACTCCGGCTAGGGATATTTAATGATTAATCCTTCGGGGATTGATACTGTCTCATATCATCTCAATCCAGGAACTAATCATATGGACCTCTCTTCATTTATACATTTATGGTGATTTAATCACAAATGATGAGAGTGCAATTTCCTTGTCACATAGTTAATTTGTATAACAACACCGTGATCTGTACAAATAGTGACGCTATGGGTCATATTATCCAACACGTGCCGTGTTCGAATTGGCATTCGAACGGAGTCGGTATTTCTGGTTTTGCTGCTAACCTCGCACCCCAGCCCAATCAGCCCCCCAAAGCCCATAAAACACATCCCAATTTAAATAAATAGATATTAATTAAAACATTAACTAAATAAGATAATAATTAAATTAATTAAATAATTAAATAAAACATTTACCAAACATAAAATAAACAATTACCAACTTAAACTAAAATCATGCCTAATTAAAATCAATCCTAACCAATCAAAGCTAATTAAATATTTGACTTCCTAATCTAATAAGACATCTACCAATTTAAATTAGTTGACTTCCTAATTCAAAAAGATACCCACCAATTTAGATTAGTTGACTTCCTAATTTAAAATATTTTGTCCCCCCTCAATCTTATATATACCATCCTTAGGACTCCTAATTGGAAACTAGATCTCTTCCTTGTGAGACAAGGGCAAACCCTAGCTCTCTTCTATATAAACATGCATTAACCTAGCCACACCATCTCTCCACTCTCTCTAATACACGCCCAAGACAAAAAAGAAAACACTTGACATATACACAAAAGAGAACAAAGAGCCCTAACCATATCTTCCATAGACGAATCCTCCACAAGCAACTATCCTCCATAGCCGAATCCAAAACAAACCAAACTCACCCTTAGCCGAATCCAGAACACCAAAATCCTTCAAAGTCGAGACCACCACAAGCAATAACCCTCCTTAGCCGAATCAAAACACTCCCCTCCTTCACCGAGAACACATCCCCCCCATACAGCCCTTACAATCATTGAAACACCCCCTAAAACACGCCTAAACATCCCTTGAATCACCTTAAAACAGCAGCCCAAATCCTCTTAAAACATTCCCTAAAAACCTTAAAAACAGTGACATAAAACTGCATTCATAATCTTAAAAATAATCACACACAACTGCACTAAGAACCCACACAAACTTGGAACAGATCATTGAAACGTCAAAACAAGTGGCCCGGGCAGTGAGCAGCAAAACAGAGGCCGAACAGGATCAGAACGGAGTTCGAACCGCAAGAAAAACAGCAAAGCAGTGAGCTAGGACGCTAAACCAGTGAACCAGAGAAGTTGAGGAGCTGTACCCTTCCGACGTCCGTGAAACGCAAGCCTGAAAGTTGGCAAAAAGGTTAGACCTGAGGGTACTTTTCACACCCTTGTTTATGTAACTTTCGTTATTTATTTTGACTGTATTTTACTTATTTGTCGAATCTTGTTTGTGTATGATGTGTGTTGTGGGTATTGGATGAATGGAAGAGTGTCGTCTCTTGTGGTATATAGGATGGAAACCCAGACGTAAATTCCGTAGCCGAATCTGAATGGACGGTAGTGCGGTCTGTACTTGGGATACAACTCCACGTACCACTTGAGTAAACGGTACCCTCTTTTGTTTTGTGTTGCTTTGGTTTATTTATTTTTCGTCACTTAAATTCTGCATGTTGCTTATTTGTGCATTACTCAATCGAGCGCATGGGCTTAGTAAGTGGAATGAAAGATCCCCTACGGGGAGGGGCTTAAAGCCCTTTACCACGATGCTTTGCCGCGCCGGTTGACGTGTGTTCGGTTGGATGTAAGATGTGTTCAATCGGGCATACTTAGTTTGATATGATTGTCTTTATGTTTGTATGCATGATGCGATCGAGCGCATGGGCTTAGTAAGTGGAATGAAAGATCCCCTATGGGGAGGGTTTTAAAGCCCTTTACCACGATGCTTTGCCGTTCCGGTTGACGTGTGTTCGGTTGGATGTAAGATGTGTTCAATCGGGCATACTTAGTTTGATATGATTGTCTTTATGTTTGTATGTATGATGTGATGCGACGCGTATGGGCTTAGTATGTTGGTCTAAAGGTCCTCTCTTTGAGAGATCAAGAGCCCTAAAAGGCCACCTTTACGACAGTACTTCGCCGCGCCCCTTTATTTTGTTGTCTATGTATTGCGTCCCATTTCATGCATCAGGTCTGTTCCCGTTCGAACGCGTTTACGAACGCAACTCGAACGCGCATGCATTTCGCCTTATCATGCATCAGGTCTCATTTCCGTTCGAACGCGTTCACGAATGCCATACGAACGTGAGCATTCTGTTTCATTTCTGTTCGAACGCATTCACAAACACCACACGAACGTGAGTGTTCTGTTTCATTTCCATTCGAACGTGTTCACGAATGCCCCAAGAACGTGAGTATTCTGTTTCATTTCCGTTCGAAAGCGTTCACAAACACCATAAGAACGTGTGCATTCTGTTTTATTCCCATTCGAACGCGTTTACAAATGCTACTCGAACGAGAACCTTCTGTTTACCGTTCGAACGCGTTTACAAACGCTGCACGAACGCATACGGTAAACAGATTCTCTCGCATCACATTACGACATGTCCATCTTGGCATATGGTTACCCCTTTTTTACGCTATACATTTGTATTACCTCTCTAGTTGTCTATTTCTGTTATGCGCCTACAATATTATTTGTCGTCATTTTGATTTCCTTTACATTACACGCAAATGTTACCATGACTGTTTGTGTTTATATTTACATGAATGATTGAATTCTTATGATGTTATGTGTTTGTTGTTGCAAAGGCCTACCTTTGAGTATGTGAATTTGGCAATAAAATTTGGTTTCATGTATGTCAGATGTAAACTATACTTTTAAGCATGTGAATCTAGGATTGTGGTGCACTTGGAAATGTATGTCATAGGCTTGGTTGGATTATTGTATAAATCTTTACATTACAAGTTGCATAAGTAAGGGACCATTCCGAACCCAATGGTTTGAGGTCTTCCCTTGCGAGGGTGAGTGCGGCCTTAAATCTTTGTCTCGGTTCACACCGGGTGGCGACTCCCTTATTCTCCGGTTTAGTCCTCCGTTGGCTACTCCGTACTCCCAACTAGGCCCCCCGAGCCTGGAACAGCATTGCGTCGCCCAGATTCTGTGTTCCCACACCAGGGCTTTAACCGGTTTCTGTGTATGCCTCTTCTGGGTATATCGAGATTCGTAGTGTGTTGGGTTGTGATGTCAAGACGGAAGTATCACTCCAGTCATAGTCGAGATGATGGTCACGTAGGATACGTGACTGGTTCTCTTAAATGCTGCAGTTGTCGGGATATTATGACAAGGTCATGTATATCTGATTATAGAGACTAGTTACCAGACATCCGACATGTGCTTCTTACGGGGCAGACACAATTCCACACCTAGGCCTAGCACGTGATCATCCGATACTGGATCGACATACACGATACTATGTATACTACGCCTGATATAGATCTTCTATTCCTGTAAGGATATTTCTGGAGATTGGGTAGGCATGGCGCTTTGCTAGAAGCCAACTTTGTCTTGTAAATCAGTATAAACGTAGTACTAGGTACTTACGTGTTCAGATAGTCCGACGACCGAATTTACTGCCAACATATCGGGGGATCTCATGGGTCGCTTCCCGAAGATTCACCGATGACGTATGACTAACACTTTACTAATCTGGGATTAATTATGATGAGAGAGAAAATTAATCTGGGATTAATTGCGGAGATATTTTATCTGGGATAAAATATCAATTAAAGAGAGATAATGATTAATTTGGAATTAATCAATAAATTAATATATTTGATATATTAAACGAAATTGGATTTCGATGCAAAATTAAAATTAGATTTTAATTCGGCGAATAAGTTAATTTAGAATTAATTCGTTAGCGACTGAATAGTGATTTCGCTAGGCAAAATCATTTAATTACGTCGCAACGGAAAATTTGTTAATTTGGAATTAGCGAACCCGAGCCCGAGATTGTTTGCGAGCGCATTCGCATTTCGAATGCGAGTGCGGCACGCAAGTCAAATCAAGCATCAAATCATTAGTCGCATCAAGCGTCAAATCACATGTCACTTTGAGTGATGTGACAAGTTGTCACTTGAATGATTGATGTTGGTGGTTAATGGCATTTATTGCTTGACTTTTGAAAATTGAAAAAGTGGTATATGTTAATTAATTTTTGGAAATTAAAACATTACACATTTTCATCTTCTCTCTCTTGGTTCACGATTTTGGAGCCAAAATGCTATTCTCTCTCACACGGTCTTGGACCTTCTTCTTCTCTTCTGTTTTCTGCAAAACCAAGAGCTAATGAGAAGCTTTGGATGACTTGTGGCAAATCATCAAGGTGCTAGCACACTCTAGGAGACATACCAAGGTGATAGGGCAGTGATTTCGTGAGCTTGGAATCCATTTTGGAAGCTTGGAGCTTGAAGACTTCAATGGAGGACCATGGCCGAATTTTCTTGGAGGACCACACAGCCCACTGCCGATGACTTCATGGAGGAGGCAGAACGTTTCTATTCTTCTTAGCATCCAATCCATTCATTATGAGTGTGGGACACATGAATCTGGACGACGCATGCTGTCCCGGGCTCGCGGCCCGGTCGGGAGTACGGAGTAGCCACGGGGGACTAAACCAGAGAATAATGGAGTCGCCACCCGGTGTGAACCGGGAAAATGAGATTTAAGGCCGCACTCACCCCTCGCAAGGGAAGACCTCAATCGTTGGGTTCGGAATGGTCCCTTACTCATGCCACTTGTAATGAAAGGATTTATGTAATAATTTAATCAGGCTTAAGTAGCACTTATTTCCAAGAGTATCATGCTTCTAAATTCACATGTACAAAATAAAACTTACACATATACTTCACATATAAGATTGCATGCTTGGAAGTACATCAAATGAGCGACAAACATACAACTTCATTGGCATATTATATTCAAGAAAACACAAGCACACATACTAACCACACAAGCATACATGTGAGCACCTCCTCAAGTGGTACGTGGAATTGTATCCCAAGTACAGACCGTACTACCGTCTATTCGGAATCGGCTACGGAATTTATGTCTGGGTTTCCATCCGATATACCACAAGAAATAATACTCAATGTTATCATGACATAGGTATATGAATTGTAATACATTAAACACATTGTATTCATACATGTGGGGATAGCTACTAGGAAAACTATGTATGAAATCTGATGAAAATGACTCAGTTCAGTGGGTGCGCTTTCGCGTAGCGTTTGAAAACGCATTCGAACGGTAAACAGAAGGTTCGCGTTCGTGTAGCGTTCGAGAACACGTTCGAACGGAACCAGACCTGATGCATGATGAGACTAAGAAAGTGCGTGTGCGTTCGCGTAGCGTTCGAGAACGCGTTCGAACGGTAAATAGAAGGTTCGCGTTCGTATAGCGTTCGATAACGCATTCGAACGGAACCAGACCTGATGTATGATGAGACTAAGAAAGTGCATGTGCGTTCGCGTAGCGTTCGAGAACGCGTTCGAACGGTAAACAGAAGGTTCGCGTTCGTGTAGCGTTAGAGAACGCGTTCGAACGGAACCAGACCTGATGAATGCAACACAAAGAATAAAGACAACAATGTCAAGCTCAGTATGTCCGATTAAACGTATCTTGCATTCAACTGAACCACACATCAACCGGCGCGGCAAAGCATCGTGGTAAATGGCTTTAACCCCTCCCTCCCCATAGGGGATCTTTCATTGCACTTACTAAGCCCATGGCTCGATTGAATCACACATACAAAGAATTAAAAAACAATAATATCAGACTTATTATGCCCGATTGAACGTATCTTGCATTCAACAAACACACATCAACCGGTGCGGCAAAGCATCGTGGTAAATGGCTTTAACCCCTCCCCATAGGGGATCTTTCATTGCACTTACTAAGCCCATGCGCTCGATTGAATCATGCATACAAAGAATTAAAAGAAATAATATCAAACTTAGTATGCCCGATTGAACGTATCTTGCATTCAACCGAAACACACAATCAAGCGGCGCGGCAAGCATCATGGTAAAGGGCTTTAACCCCTCCCCGTAGGGGATCTTTCATTCCACTTACTAAGCCCATGTGCTCGATTGAATCATGCATACAAAGAATTAAAAGCAATAATATCAAACGTAGTATGCCCGGTTGAACGTGTCTTGTATTCAGCCGAACACACATCAACCGGCGCGGCGAAGCATCGTGGTAAAGGGCTTTAACCCCTCCCCGTAGGGGATCTTTCATTCCACTTACTAAGCCCATGTGCTCGATTGAATCATGCATACAAAGAATTAAAAGCAATAATATCAAACGTAGTATGCCCGGTTGAACGTGTCTTGTATTCAGCCGAACACACATCAACCGGCGCGGCGAAGCATCGTGGTAAGGGCTTTAACCCCTCCCCATAGGGGATCTTTCATTCCACTTACTAAGCCCATGCGCTCGATTGAATCATACGTAAATAAGTAACATGCAAAATTCAAGTGACGAATAATAAATAAATAAATCAAAGCAACATGAAACAAAAGAAGGTGCCGTTTACTCAAGCGGTACGTGGAGTTGTATCCCAAGTACAGACCGTACTACCGTCCATTCGGATTCGGCTACGGAATTTACGTCTGGATTTCCATCCTATATACCACAAGAGACGACACTCTTTCATTCATCCAATACCCACAACACGCATCATACACACACAAGATTCAACAAATAATATTAAATACAGTCAAAATAAATAACAAAAATCGAATAAAGATGAGTGTGGAAAGTACCCTCAGGTCTAACCTTTTAAGTCGTTTTCGGACTTGCGTTTCGCGGAGATCAGAAGGGGTAAAAGCTCCTTATTCTTCCGGTTCACTGGTCAGCGTCTTAGCTCACTGTTTTGCTGCTTTGCTCGCCGTCTGGTCTCCGTTCTGCTGCTGTTCGGTCTCCGTTCTGCGTGTGTTCGGTCTCCGTTCGCTACTGTTCGGTCTCTGCTTGTACTCACTGTTCAGGTCACCTGTTTTGACGTTTCAACGAACTGTTTCGAGTATTTTTCGTGGTTTTTTAGTGTAGTTTGGTGTGGTTATTTCAAGGGTTATAAGTGCAGTTTATGTTACTGTTTTAAGGGATTTTAGGGACTGATTTGGGAGTGGTTTGGGCTGCTGTGCAGGCGTGTTTCAAGGGCTGTTTGGGGTGTGTTTGGGCTGCTGTTTGGAGGTATATTTTCGGTGATGGAGGGCTCCTGTATGGGGGAGATTTTCGGTTATGGAGTGGAGGACATGAAGGGAATTGTTTATGTTCTTCTTGTTGCTATTGCCGTGAGTGGCTAAGGCTCTTTGTGTTGTGATTTTTATGTGAGTTATCTGTATGAGCTAGAGGAGTGCATGTCTTGGTTAGGGGTTGTTTATATAGAGAAAGGCTAGGGCTTCACCTTGTCTCACAAGGAAGAGATTTTGACATTAAAGAGAGATATGATTTGGTGTTAGACAAGGAAAGCAAGGGATTTGATGGGGGACAAAATTTGTTTAGATTAGGAAGTCAATATCTTTAATTTGTTATGATTGATTTTAATTAGGCATGACATCTTTTTAATTTAGTATGTGATTTTGTTTGGTTAGGAAGTTAATATATTTGATTTATCTTTATTAGGTATGATTATATTTTATGTTTTATTTAATTGGTAAATGGTTTAAATTTTTTATTTAATATTTAATTTAATTTCCCATGTGTTTCAAGTTTTTTATTAATTGGGATGTGTTTTATGGGCTTTGGGGGGCTAATTGGGCTGGGGTGCGAGGCTAGCAGCAAAACCAGAAACACCGACGTCGTTCAAACGCCAATTAGAATGCTATACAAACGTCCGCAATCTACCTGACGTTCGAATGAAGTAACGAACGCAAAAATAACGAAGACAGTGAACTTGTGAAATGAACTTGATGACGTACTTATTCTGAATTTCCCCTTCCGACCTTCGTTTCCCGCAATATCCTTAGCTAAAAAGGTAGTGCCTCCAACTGAGACTCATCATCGGGTTTCACATGCGAAAATGCGATGCCTACAGTCGCCCCCACTTTGATGGGACTTGTGCAGTGTGTGACTTTGAACAATCCTATCAAAGTTATGCAATGCATTTTCACTTACCTGGCTCGGCTGCTGCCTCGAGCTGAGTTGGTGCTGCAGCGGACCTCGATCCTGGGACGCGTCCCAATAATTGCAACCGACAACGGGGGCACCTCGACCCTGGGCACCTCGACCAAATACCGTTGACAATATGGACCTCGCCCTCGAACTGATGAGTAGTGGGTACCTGGACCTTGGGTACCTCGACCCAACACCGCTGACTATAGGGACCTCGCCCTCGAACTGATGATGTAGTGGGTACCTCGACCCTGGGCACCTCGACCCGGAACTGCAACTGACCAACGGGGGCACCTCGACCCTGGGCACCTCAACCCAACACCGCAGACAATAGGGACCTCGCCCTCGAATTGATGATGTGTGGGTACCTCGACCATGGGCACCTCGACCCGGAACTATAACTGACAACAGGGGCACCTCGACCCTGGGCACCTCGACCGAACACCGCTGACCATAGGACCTCGCCCTCGAACTGATGATGTAGTGGGTACCTCTCTCCCTGGCACCTCGACCCGGAACTACACTGACAACGGGGGCCTCGCCCTCAAGCTGATATGGGCCTCGCCCTCGAGCAGACATGATATGGGCCTCGCCCCCAGCTGATATGGGCCTCGCCCCTTGGGACTCATCCCAAAAACTGAAATTGCGCTGACCCTGCTTGGCTCATTTCTGCCGCTTTCTCCTTTCTTCGAACCTGCGAACACAAAACGAAAACAAACATGAAGAGAATGCAATGTTACGTGTATGCATGAATGATTTTCTTATTCCTTTGGGTTAGGTCTTCTGCTAATTCCCGTGGTGACTGCTCGGTCTTCTCCCCCTCAGGTAAGGTATTGCTTCAATCTGTCTACGTTGATCGGCTCGGTGAACTCGTTTCCTTCCAAGTCTGATAACCTCACTACCCCATTTCCCATTACCTCTGCACTATGTAAGGTCCTTCCCAGTTAGGTCTGAATTTCCCTCTCGGATCTGTCGTCGACGGCCTCGACTGCTTAAGTACCAAATCACCCTTTCTGATCTTGGTAGGACGCACTTTCTTGTTGAATGCCCGGGCTAGTCTCTTCTGATACAACTGCATGTGATACAAAGACTTCGTTCTCTTCTCATCCAATAGTGCTAACTGATCAAACCTCTGTGCGGCCAATCCTGTTCCGGTAATTCTGCCTCTGTTAATACCCTTATAGACTGTATTTCCACTTCTACCGGCAATACTTCTTCCATTCCATAGACCAAAGAGTAAGGTGTGGCCCATGTTGCTGTTCTTACTGATGTTTTGTACCCCCACAAAGCATACAGTAATTTCTCAGCCCAATCTCTGCACTTTTCTGTCATATTGGCTAAAATTGTCTTTATAGTCTTGTTGGCTGCCTCAACTGCCCCATTTGCCTGCGGCCTGTACGGTGATGACTTGTGGTGGCCTATCCCATACCTCTGTAACATTGCCTTCGTCTCTCCTTGAAACTGGACGTCGTTGTCTGTCACTACATGATGCGGCATACCATACCGACAAATGAGGTTCCGAGCTACAAGCTTTGCCATCTGCTTTGCTGTAACATTACGGAATGATTCGGCTTCCACCCACTTCGAGAAGTAATCTACTGCCACTACTATGAAGCGATGCCCATTTGATGCATTCGGTCGAATTTCCCCAATCATATCAATCCCCCATGCTGAGAAAGGCCACAGCTCTGACAACCCGTGCAATTCTGTGTGCGGTAAGTGATTCAAATTACCATGTGCTTGACAGTCATGACAGTGCTTCACCATCTTCGCGCAATCTGTTTCCATGGTTGACCAATAAAAACCTTGTCTCACTATCTTGCGGGACATATTCAACCCGTTCATGTGCGGACCACATACCCCGGCGTGTATTTCTTCCATTACATGCTGAGCTTCTTCTTTTCTCAAACACTTCAACTCAATAGAATACCGTTTGCTTGCCTCTTGTACAGTCCCCTTTCAAAATCACATACTGGGAAGCTAACTTCTGAATGGCTATTCTGTCTTTTCTGCATGCCCCTTCCATGAGTTCACCATGTTCCAGATACCTCTGAATGTCATAATACCAAGGTTTACCATCGTCGACCTCAACTTCCAGAATTCTTTCTATCTCATAAACAGGTTTGCTTGCTGTTGTCAGTATCAACGGTCTCATCACTAACTTTTCTGGATTTTCCCAAGTTGCTGCAAGTGTAGCCAATGCATCTGCCATCTGATTCTCTTCTCTCGGTAAGTGCTGAAACTTACACTCGGGGATAACCTGTGCCAACTTTCTGAGGTGAAAAAGGTAAGGCTTCAATCGTTCTTCTTCAATTCCCATTCTCCTCGCACCTGCTGGACTACCAACATAGAATCTCCGTAGACTTCAACACTCCCGGCCTTCAAGGCTATCAATGCTGTCAAACCAAAATCACATGCTTCATACTCGGCCATGTTATTAGTCACTCTGAATGTCAACCTCTTGGCTAAAGGCAAAGTCTCTCCCTCGGGGGTCACTATCACGATCCCAATTCCGGCTCCCTTGTAATTCACTGCTCCGTCAAAAAAAAACATCTCCATCTCTGACTGTTATCGTTTGGATCCCTTCATCTGGAAATTCAAACTTATACTGATCCCCCTCAACAGGTTGCAATGCCAGAAACTCTGCTACTGCTCGCCCTTTGATCACTTTGGAGGTGAGATACTCAATGTCAAACTCTGTCAGCAATATCAACCATCTGCCCAATTTTCCCACTAGTGAAGGCACCGAATGAAGATACTTCAGAGGATTCTCCTTTGCCATTACCTGGATCTTGTATGACTGGAAGTAATGTCGCAACTTTCTGGAAGCCCATACCACTGCAAGAGAGATCTTCTCAACCTCCTGATATCGAGCCTCATACGGGAGCATCTTCTTACTCAGATAGTAAACGACACGTTTCCTACCCCTGTCTCATCTTCCTGTACCATCATTGCCCCCAGTGCTTCTGATTCTATAGCCAAATACATAATCAAAGGTCTGCCCGATCTCGGAGGTTTATACAGGTGGCTTTACCAAGTACTCTCTATTCTATCGAAGGCGGTCTGACACTGTTCATTCCATCTCACTGGCTGATCTTTCTCATTTGAAGATAAGCTCACATCCGATGTCGTGGCATGAACCGACTGATGTACTGAACTTCCCATTGCTCTACTTCTTTTCTGTCTTCGCAGGCATTTCTGTGATTGCTTGATCTTTTCGAGTCTACCTCTGCCCATTCCACCGATGTCAACTGGCATCCCTGAGTCCCCCACCATGACTGTACTGAATCTTCCCCAGAATGCTCTGACTTTTTTCTGTGTCTTCGGTGCAGGCATTTCTGTGATTGCCTTGATCTTTTCGGAGTCTACCTCTATTCCGCCCATTCCCACTGTATGACCAAGCATTTCCCTGATTTTACCCAACACACACATCTTGGGATTAAGCCGCAGGTTGTATCTATCAACTCTCTGAAGGAACCTTCCAGTGATTCATTATGCCCAACTCTTTATCTGATTTCACCATCATGTCATCCACATACACCTCAATCTCTTTGTGCATCAAGTCGTGGAAAGTGTAGTGGCCATCCGCTGATAGGTAGCCCCCGCATTCTTAAGCCCAAACGGCATTACCTTGTAACAATAAATACCCCACTCGGTAACAAATGTTGTCTTGTGTTTATCTTCCTCAGCCATGAGAAACTGATTGTAACCTGAAAACCCATCTGTAAATGAATACATAGCGGATAAAGCCGCGCTATCAACCAGAACATCTATATGCGGCAAAGGAAAATCATCTTTCGGACAAGCTTATTGAGATCTCTGTAGTATACACACATTCTGACCTTCCCATCTTTCTTCGGTACCGGTACTATGTTAGCCAACCATTCAGGATACTTTAATACTTCCAGGAACCCACATCTATTTGTTTCTTAACTTCCTCTCTGACTTTCTCAGCCCATTCTGGTCTCATCCGTCGGATTTTCTGTTTTACTGGTCTCATATGCGGATAAGTTAGTATTGTGTGTGGGCAATGTTTCTGTCTACCCCGGGCATGTCCTCATAGGACCAAGAAACACTTTGGCATATCTGACCAACACTTCTTCTAGTTTCTCTCCTCTCTTCGGAGGTTACTTCACTTGCAATCAGAATTTCCTTGGGGTTCTCAAATGTACCCAAGTTAAATGCAATAGTTCTGGCTGAACTGATGTCAATATGCTTGATTCGTGTAGTGTAAATGGAAATGACTCAGGCAAGTAAGCAAAAGAGATGTCTTTATTATTGGATAATGCGGAAGTACATTCAAACAAACAAATCAGGAAGGTAAATTCTTCATCATCTATAGACACTTCTTCCTCTGCAATCAGATCTTCCTCAGGCTTTTTTCGTCCTCTCCCAGAGTCAGGCTCTCCAACTTCATCAGTTCTTCCTCCCAATTCTCTTCTTCTTTCTCCCAAATTTCTTCAACTATCAGCTTCTTACCCAACATATCCTGGAAGATCTCAAACCCAGGTACCACAATTCCATTAACTTCCACAGCCTCAGGCTCCCCTTGATATCCTGAAGCTTTCACAAAACATTCCATCAACTTCATGCCCTTTTTCTTGACCTTTGCTTTTCTTCATCAGACTTGTGTACCCCAACCCTTCCGAGTAGTCTGTCCTCTGAAATCTGGCAATTTTGAACCTTTACCCGACTCAAACTTCATTTTCTCCATAATCCTAGCCACCCTAGGATCCACCTACTCCTCAAAAGTAGCTGACACCTGAAACCTCGTGAAAGATTGTATCTCCAAGGTAGCCACGGCATTATCTAACTCAGCCCGAATGGTGACAACTTCTCCCTCATACGGGAACTTGATCATCTGATGCAAAGTGGAAGGCACCCCCCAAGTTGTGAAACCAAGGCCTTCCCAACAATAAGGCGAAAGTAGCCGGGATGTCCAGTACTGTGAACTCGACCTCATCTTCAATCGGTCCTTACCTCTACCATAGCCACAAAGGTACCCTCAACTCCCCTTTTACTGTCATCATAAGCCTTAATAGTCATACTGGAGGGGTCTAAGTCTGTTGCTCTCATACCCAATCTCGCCAGAATTTTCAGCGGGCACACATTGATGGATGAACCGTCATCCACCATTACACATGAAGTTCTCTTGCCCCTCACCTCGGCCCTGATAAATAGAGGCCTGTTATGATTTCTCCCCTCCGCCGGGAGTTCATCCTCAGAAAAAGATATCTGCAAAGCTTCCTTCTGAACCGACCCAACAACATTGCAGGGTTGGCGTCTTCCGGTACCAAAATCTTGCTCAAGGCCTCAACCATAGCCTGCCTATGCCCCGAGATGCACATAACAGTTCCCAGATACTCACTTGTGCTCTAGTCTTTCTCTCATTGTCTCAGCACTATATCCCCTCAGTATTTTCTGCAGTCTCAACCACTTCTCTACCATCTGTCAAAACTTCCTTACCCTTTCCGCCATATCATTGTAGAAATGACCATTGCGCGTCATTCCCCTTACTTCTTCCTCATCACTGCTAGAGAAATCAAGCCAAAGTTTTTTTTCCTGCTCAAACCCATCTTCACTAGTACTATCCCATATTCCCAGGCAAAGGCTTGAGGGTGAAAGGATTTCAGGACAAGGTCTTCTGGGAGGCCAGAATTGATCATATAGGCTGGTGGTGGTACGGCACGGTAGTTGGGTAAGAGGGTTTCTGTGTGTGTCAGGCTGTTCTGTTTCTGGGTCAGGTATTTTCTTGGAGTCTATCAGGTTTGGATTTCATGGCGGAGTCGGGCGCAGTTGTCGGTGTCATGGCCCTTTTGTTGGTGAAATGTGACAGT